>JAXBDA010006376.1:0-21006 GCA_036023075.1 Gaultheria prostrata
ACCCTAACATATGTATATATACTCAGCTCGCGAGCCGGTTCGAGCCGAGCCTCCGTGAACTCGAGCTCGGCTCGTTTGTCAAACGAGCCATATAATCGAGCTCGAGCTCGTTCATTTACCCTTCGAGTCGAGCTGTTACCGAGCCGAGCCGAGCCGAGCTCGCGAACAGCTCGGCTCATTTGCAGCCCTATGGCAATACCTATCTAGTGTTCCTGAAAGAAACAAAAAACAAACCAAAACAAAACCAGCCCATGCCCTCAAGGCAGAGCCCACCCACACCTGAGGTAGACTTAAAAATGAACTATTTTAACACATAAAATGGATTCCCCATTCCAGGCACACTCTATAGTCATAAGTCTGGGAATATTCCTCCAAGAACACTCACTAGCCCTTATTTCCTCCACAATTCATCTAACCAGAGTAGCAACATCCATGCTAATGTTCCTTAATAATCTGCAATTCCTTTCCTTCCTAATGTTGTACACAAGAAATTATTGATGGGGCACACGTTGTGCCCAGGACTCTTATCCACCACACATTTAGTATGGGGTCCAAGACAAGTGTGTAGGGTTCATCCCAATATTTGGACGATAAGGGGCCTGGGGCACCACGTGACGGTGCCCTAGGGGAACTAAATAATCTCTCGTAGTACGCGGCTGCAACTATACCGAGCCTATGAATTGATTTCCTCATCGAGCTATCAAGGCAGTGCTGCATGCCCCATGCAATACCAGAGTCCAGCTCCTTCCCATGATGAGCAACACCACATTTCGGCCTAACAAACTGCCATACCCGGGCTAGATACTAACGTACTAACATCTTATTGTTTGGCAAAAAAAAAAAAAATGTCAAACCGGGCTGGATTAGGGCAAACAAAGAACAAATGGTCAAAAGAAAAATGTCATAACCGGGCTGGATACAAACACAGCTGCTACCATTGATAATCCCCCAAGAGGCCAATCTCTCTTTAGTTGATAGTCTACCCAAGCTAGCTAACCATTGAACGAAAGTTCCATCTTTTTTGTTTTTGAACGCCAAAACGAAAGTTCCATCTAGGTACATGTTTCCTGTGCCAAACCATTTTTTAACAATCAACCTCTGAATCTCTTCTTCTCAAGGTCAGCAGAGCTGATGATTCAGTGCAGCTGCTTTAGGGGTCAAAGCCCAAAAAACCCTGTCAACAAGATCACAGCCATGTTGTTCAAAGCATAATTGACCTGCTAGTATTAATCTTCCTGCCATATCCAAATTTTTGCCGAAAAGCAAATTCCTTACCCACAGCTTTTGATTTAGAATAGTTCTGTCTTAGACTCTTAATTACCTGTCTAGAATCATCAAATACCACTCCTATCCTTATACATACATCCCAACACTTTTCCAGATATTCTGATTATAATTTCAAAATCTATTCGACAACCCATACTTAGAATCTAAAAATAATAGACTCCTAAACACTTCATAATCCCGTGAACTGCTAAGTGTGGGATATACAATAACATGGGTGGGATGGTATCACAAATTCCAGTCAATATTTGATCGAGTATAAGGGTATATATGATGAGATTTATATCCCTTCACAATTAGTCCCTTCAAGCAAATGAGCCCTGACGGTAATATGTGAAAGACAGGTCGCTTAGTAATTTAAGGAAACTTGCTATTCTGATTTCTAACTGCTGAAACATTCACTGATTTACAATTCTTCCCTACGAAGTCTTGCAATTCTAATTTCTAACTGGTGAAACATTCACTGAGATACAATTCTTCCCTACGAAGTCAAATTTTGGAAAGATCGCGTTTCATGAGTTTTACAACAATTGCTTTGTCAAATTTGATGTCAAAATCGAGAACTAGTTTTGAAAATGATTAGTTTAGCTCAAGGGGGCTTTGAATCCTGTTTTTTTCGCCTGTGTGTTTTGCGTCTTATGTGCAGCTTTCTCCTTAGAAGGGTTGATTTATTCTAACCCCAAAGGGTTGGAGTGGTCTTGCCTTGGAACTTAGGGGTTTGCTCCCACCTAAAGTCTCAGTTCGATTCCCTAACCAGCAAACTCTTTGGGCTATTGGGGATTATATTGGGTCGTTAACTCCAGTGCCCAGTTAAGGTGCGCGGAACCTAGCTTGGACATCCGGTTATAAAAAAAAAAAGGTTGATTACTTGACTTATTCCCTTCCCATGTACACAAAAGTTAGGTCTCTGCTTCCAATATTTTAGTGGCTTACTTAGGAAATTGACCAAACTTGTGGGGACTAGGTTGACAATATCCTATATACAGGTTCTACAGAAATGGACGACACAATCAACTGCGGTTAGTAAGAAGAGGTACACTGCTGAGGAGAGAATTAGTCCCACATGTTACAGAAATTTAGCATTGGTCCTTTACATGAACCTCTGATCGAGTCATATTTCCCATGATTATCTAGTTTGAAGCTGTCCTTTTGAAGTTGACAAATACCAAACGAGAGGAGGACTTAGTCCTAGGTTCAGAATAAGAGAAATGGTTCTTTCATCTACATGATTCTGAAAACTTCTTATGATTATGTTCTTTGAAGTAGTCCCTTTGCAGCAGGAACATGGGATTTCTATACTCTGAAAGACTACTTTGTAGAAATTTTTTATGACTTAGTATCGGAACCAATAGATCGGCTAATCTAGGAGACCTATCTAGCTGGATGCCCAATTAGAAGCAGAGTAAAGCCTCGTATGGGATGACCCAGCACAGAAACTACAAAAATGATACATACACACCCCCACGTACACACTCAGCCACACCCTCTCTCACATGGGGTGTGGTCCCCACATGTGGGCCCCGTGTGGGGACCACACCCCATGTGAGAGAGGGTGTGGCTAAGTGTGTACGTGGGAATGTGTATGTATCACTACTCCATAAACTAATAGCATGGAAGCATGGACGTGGGTTGGAGTTGAATTCCGGACCAAACCTTTTACGAGGCTTTTAATTGCTAGGTGACTACTACCGCGCCAACCTCTATCCTTGAGGGTTCACAATCTTGGTCTTTCACTTAAATTAGGCTTTTGTGGAATTTAGAATTTTAGAGCAGCAGCTTCCTTTGTCAAATCACCACATTTGTTTACAGTTTCTGACAAGGCTTACAGTCATGTATCAGATCTTAGCTCAACTTTTCTCACCCAACCTTTTCTCCACAAACAAACACAACATAGATTTGTTTTTAGTGATTGGGAAGGTGGAGTGGTTAAGAAACCCTGTTAGTAACTATAATTAGTTGTAGCTAATTGTAGTGATTATTTCATTTGCCATGATTAGCATGGTCGGTGCTTTTAACATTATATATATACTCCACTATTTCAAAAAACAATTCCTGCCCAAATATCAAATAAGTTGTTTCATAACCTTCGAGATGCAATACTTTTATGAGAAATACGAGACATTTAAGTCGCCTAATTTTTTTTTTCCTTGCTATTTCTCTATCTTCACTTCATCCTGGGAGGGAGAGGAACTAGCGGGTTGATTGTACATATCATCTAGATTAGTCAACCCGCTAGTTTTTCTTGAGCTACTTTTTTGTTAACTCCTACAAAAATACACCGGTGTTGATGCTTCTAATATTCGTACATCCTCAAGAACATTAAATAGTAATAAAAACCCAATCGGAAATTTTATGTACTTGATGTATGATGCTTCACACAAATTTTAAAGCTACAATATTCGCCTCAAAATAATTGAATACGTAGCCTTTTGCTTTGTTGTTTATGTTATTGATGAATGTAGCTTGTTTTAAGCTAATTGGGTTGTTTAAGTTGTATTGCAACTGCCTGGAATTGGAATGTTATTCATTTATTTTATGATCAGATTTTTTGTTGGAGTGTCTTTAGGCACGGATCATTCATTAGTACTATGATATTTAAACAAAAATAAGTATTTATTGTAGCTAAGCACAAAGACAAATAAATATCTATCGTAGCTGTATTTAAGTTTTGTAATAGAAAATCTACCCTTGCTCTCGAGTCTTAATTTTCCAAATAATGAAGGAAGAACAATTCAGTTTTTTAATGTTTTGTAATTAGGATCTAAGTGAACACAACTTATGGTCTCCCATTATTGTTACTCGAGGCACATCATTCTCTCACAATAAATCAATTAAAAAAGTCCCCAAAAGCCCCTTAGCGGAACGGGGTTTGGATGTCATATTGAATTAAAAACATCCCAAATTAATCCGTTCTTGATTGAGAAAATCGCAAGAACTCTCTTGAACAATTTTGTCTATCCCATTTGCTCCCCGGGGACACGTCAAAGCTAGACAAACCAAGTCATTCAAGTTCGAGCTTGTACTCACTTGTAGAAACCCCCTCTCAGATCAATTGGTTACACAAATAAATCAAGTTTGTATATATAATTCTTTAACTCGCCTAATAAACAAGCTACCTCAATTTATAAATGGAATATGTTAACGTTAAAGTTGAAAAAATGTATTGAAATATGTGAAAAGTTGAAATATGTGAAAAGTGTATGGGAATATGTGAAAGTGTATTGAAAAATGTAAAATGTGTATTGGAGTGTGTTTTTTTTTGTTTGTGTGCTTAACGTGTGCCTATTGGGCACACGCCTATTGGGCACACGTTATCAAGACCCTTTTCTACAAATTAACTTTCAAATTAAGCTTAACAAATCTGTTTTCATTTTTTGGTTTGACGGTCAGAAGTATCCGGACCAACTTAGGCGCACTTCGACTAATCTCCTCTCCAGTACACTTAAAGACAGCCCATCAATGCCGAGATTAGAGAATTTACAAGAAACTGCTTTATCACAATCTGATACCAAAAATCGAATCTTGATTATTTGTATGGAGAAAAAAATCCACTAACAAAAAGGATCTTAGCTCACTTGGTCCCTCTTTCTCGGCCAAAGACAGGATAAATAAGGTTGGTCCACCACTTTGACTATATTTCTATGATTATATTTCTATAAAGCAGAGTAAACATGAAACAGTACCTTTCCTGCCCCTTCCTCCCTCTCTATATAACCTCACTGCCTCCTTATTCCCCCACCAACCTTCTTCACTTCCCCTTTCCTCTCTCTCCAATCCCTATACTTTCTCTTGCGTATTTTTTCTCGACGAAAGTTAGTATTGTTAATATTTTTATTTTCGTTTTTTGTTATGGAAGGACTGTCTAGGTCTAACTCAGAGGAAACGCTACAGAACCCTAGAAGAAACGAAAGGGTAGTGCTCACCCTATACGAAGCTTTGAGCACTCGAGATGTGGACATGGTGCACATGCTCCTCGCCCCCGACCTCGAGTGGTGGTTCCATGGACCACCCTCCCACCAGTACATGATAAGCCTCCTCACCGGCTCTTCCGCGTCATCGCCCTCCTCTTCCTTCGAGTTCGTGGCCCAGTCTGTGGCTGCGACCACACCCGTGCGATATCTTGGGTCCACGCCTGGACCGTGGCTGATGGGATTATTACCCAGGTTAGGGAGTACTTCAACACGTCCTTGACTGTCACCCGCCTCGGCAGCACAGCCCAATCCTCTCCGTTGGATTTCTCATCATCGTCGTCGTCGTCATTGTCTTCATCCTCACCCTCATCATCGCCCATTAATAGCAGCGCCCTCCAACATTGCACGTCTGTTTGGGAAAGTAGCGTGTCAAATCAGGTCGGGAAATCTGTGCCGGGTCTCATGCTGTTTGTATAAAATACTCCCTCCGTCCCATAATTTTAGTCCATATTACTATTCTAACCTGATGAAAAAAAGGTTTCTATCTTGTAATATATAAGACTTCATATATGCAATATGAATCTTATTTTAGAGACCTCAATTAGTTTTAATAAAAAAAAATTTTGAAATCTTAAAAATAATTATAAATCGAAAGACATAGACAATTGAAAAGAGAAGCGAAAAAGTGAAAGTGGACTAAAATTTTGGGACAGAGGGAGTATTCGGAATGAAGCAGTGGCAATTCAGATTAAAAAAAAAAAAAAACAATGGCGGCCGGCAAAGTCTTGATGTGAAGTCTTTAAGAATTTAAATACTATTCATGTTGCAAAATTTATTATACTTAACATATTGTATATGTCATGTGCATGAAATCACAACTGTTGCTTTACTTACTCAAGAATATTATATTGTCTCTAAAGTCTACAATTTTAGTACTCCACATAAAAATGTGACATATGAGACATACATATGCACGTCTAAAATTAATTAAGAGGCTCTAGGTGTGGGTTGCCTTACAAGACCTAGTTCATGGGCTGCCCTTACAATAGAAAAAAAGTACCCTTTTCCATAGGATTGCATAAGGGCATTGATCCATAACAAAATTCAAGTCTATGAAAACAGTTTTGAAAATACTGACTCCACGTACCGACCTCATCGAGCGTATCGATGGGTTCTAATACCGGAGCTGATTTTGCGGCTTTTCTTTTTTGCTTTCTTGTAGTTGTTTGGACCTTAATTTGGGTCCTTTGTATCCGTTCTTCTCTTCTCGATCAAATAAGATCCAAATGAGTTTGCCTTTGGCCTTCTTGGAATTTTTGCAAAATAAGGAATTAGCTAGCGTCGCGTGGTTGTGTTCAGGCGGAGGGCACTTCGATGCCAAATGCCTTTTAATCGAGTAGGTGATGTCACACATGACGTTCGCAGTCCACGTGGCCGAACACTCGTGTCTGGAACGTGACACTAGAGCCTATTTTGGCATAATAAGCAAAGTTTGCTTATTTTCTTTGTCTTTATTTGATTTTTTTTCGCGTTAGTTAGTTTTGTGTCAAGTTTTTTTGTATTATTGGTTCTTCTCGATGAGAGGAACCGAAAAAGTAAAAAATTACTCCAAAATTAATTTTTTTTGAATAAAGACAAAAATAACTAAAATAAAATAAAGACGAAAAATAAGCAAACTTTGCTTATTAGGCCAAAATAGGCCTAGGACGCCTCATGGAACCTTGCTTGCAGCCAAGTCACCTTTCGGGTCGGGCATTCTCCTAGCTGTCCTGGCACTACGGTTTCCACGGAATGAGCTCTCATGTCGTGGGATTTAAGGTTAGGCCGTCAAGCCGGTTCACTTACGTTAGACCCACGTGTATCGAACGGCTTTGAATACTGTTGTCCGGATTTGTGTTTCATTGGGCACGTTTGAAGTTAGATTATTTTTTACAAGAATTAAAAAATATATACATGAGTAACAATTAGGATTAAGCAGATATGTGGGTAATTGGGATAATAGATGAGATCATACATGCGTATTGGGAATTATTTGGGTAGGATAAAGGATATGATAAATAGCGGAGAATCAATTTTTACACATTGGATGAAGAGGAAAATAATCATAAGGATCGGAATTAGCTAATACTACCTCAAGTGGTATCATGGATGATCTCTTACACAGGGTATTAAATGGACAAATAGTCTCCCTCTCTCGCTGCAAAGCTCCGACAATGCATATGTAGCGCGTGGATTTTCAGTTTACAACCTGGGGGAGTTTATTTTAGTCATTTCTTTGTCAAAGTAAACCTTATTTTGAAGGAGAAGATACGTAAATAAGGGGAAAATTGCATTTTTTCAATGAAAGTGAGGGGCGACAGTGATATTGTCAATACTGTAAGGAATAAAATAACTAAAGATAACAAAATAACGCCCGATGACAATAAATTAAAGTGAAGGGACCCGATTACAATAAATTAAAGTGCAGGGAGTAAGCACCTTCCCTAATTGGCAATGGGCTCTCTCGAACTGCCTCATCTGGTGAAGGTTTGAACTTTGAACCACCTTCCCGCCTTCCCCAACTTGCAATCTTGTCATCTGGTTTCCATTTTTTTTTTTATAAGTCAGATGTCCGGGTCAGCTTACACGCTCCTCAACTAGTTATGGGGACCGATTCCACCACCTACTTACGGGGAGAGCCCAACTAAATGAAAGCAAAGCTCCGTATATAGACAGGTTTCAAATGAGTTGATAACATCAAGAAGTTTCGAACGTAAGACTTTTATGAGGAAATAAACCCCTAAGTCTTGGGCCTTTATCCCCAGCCCAACCCATTGGGTTATTATCTGTTTTTATTTTCTCAGGGTGAGTTTCCGAGTAGATTTTATGAGATAAAATCTCAAATTTTATCTAAAAACTTCCTCACTTGATAAAAGTTTAGCAAGAGATTTTATCACTTTTTGATAAAAATCAACTAAAATCAAGTGTAGATTTTATCAAGTGAGACAAACATGTGATTTTATCTCACTTTGATAAAACTCCCTAAAATCAAAAATCTCATTTTATCTCATAAAATCTACTCGGAAACTCACCATCATTTGTTAATCTCTAATTCTATCTTATCCCATTTAAAAAAAAACTTAAATTAATGACAAAATATACCACACACGTAAGCTTTGAAATCATCCTATTATCAAAATTACTATAATATTGGAAATCTTTTAAACACGAATATATTCCATATGATAAGCATAAGAAGAAAGGGTTTTCAAGTTGATCGGAATGTCCTAGAACCATTCTAGGCATCAAACAGGGCCTTAAAAGATATGAGAGCTGTTGATAGTGGCATTGCACATTGGATTCATTCGAATAATTGTGGTTCTGAATTTCCGTAGAAACGCGCCTTTTATTGAGGAAATCGATTATCAAACTCCCCTTTTATTCATTTACACTCGTTTTTTTATATACGTGAAAATTTCAATTAGCCCTACATATTTCGATCATAAGTAGTATACACTACATAAAAAGCAAATGAAGAACTAATGACCAAAAAAGGAGTGCATACGTGAAGGTAAATAAAAGCAGAAGTGTGAAAATCATTTCAGAGGACGAGAAAGGAATAAGTGCGTACTAATAAATGAAAGTGTGAAAATCATTTCTTTTTATTTAATGATAAGCAGCGGATGAGAAAGAGAGAAGGTGGATAGGGGAATATAATATTGTTACCTAAGATGCGAACATAAGCAATACTACAATTCAAGTTGGGAATTCTTGATAGAAGAACCATTCCAAGGAATATTGGAATATGTATTTGTGGAGGATCCCAAAAACATCGAAAATCAATTTTTATGGGTGGGAGAACAATAATCACTACTCTTGTTGGGTTGTTGAGAGATAGCGATCTATAATTTCACACAATATATTTGTTGCAGCAATTTATTGACCGGAAATAACATGTAAACGATATTACATGATACTTCAATAGTACTGTCACGCTCTCAATTTTAAAAATAAATTAAATGTTTCTCAAATAAGAAACTACGATACTTCATAATAAGAACAAGTTTATTTTTTTTGGGTAAGGACAACAACGAAAGTTAAGAGTTAAATAGTATTATAATAAAATTTTGTACATTATAATGAGGTAAGGTTATTATGAAGTTATACAAAATTTTGTACATTATAACAATCTGGAAATGAATCAAGATGGTGTGAAAAAAAAAAAGTGATTGTGTATATAGCGAATTTAAAACCTAACGATCTTAAATTTAATAATATGATTTTTGCCTAATGATGCAGTGACACATAAGTATGTTGTGTATATTAATTATTGTATAAAATGTTGTATTAATAGATTTTCCACACTTCTATACAGTGCATTTTATTTTTATCATTAAAGCACAACTTTAAAATAAATAAGACCCTTCTATTTCGTAGAATTACTAATAACATTTCGGCATTAGACAAAAATTCTTTATGTACCATGTTTGGTAATCTTTAATTCATATTTAACTAACATCAATAACCATTGGAGTATTGCTATATTCTTTTCACGGATATCAATAAAAAATTTACTCTCTACGCTCATTTGTAATTGTTGAATAATCTACTTTAGTTTGTTCCTTAATAAGCGTATTTCAAAAAGTAAAGGTGTAAAAGACTCTACAATTATTATTTTGTCATTTTGAAAAATAAATAGAAAAAAATTAATGGGTAACAAATGGAGGATATTTTTGAAAAGTGAAGGTAAAAATTGTTGTGAAAGGTGTAAAGTAAAAGTGAAAGTTGATGTGAAATAAGTAATGATGATTTTTCTTTAATACTCCCCTCGTCCATTTTTTAATATCCACTATAGGAATACGTGCAATTTCAAATCCCTAAAAAATAAATTTATCTATATAATTTTTTAATTTATTTTATATCGAATTTTAATTTTGTGCGAAATAATAATAAAAATATTATACGAAAGTATATTTTTTAACGTCTATAAAAATATATATTTTCTAAATGGGACAGAGACGTATATTGAATTTACGAAGCAACACATTTAAAAAAGAACGTAGGGATTATTTTTTTCTTCAACATTAAGTACTCTTTCTAGTTTCTAGCTAGATCGACTCTTCAATCCACTACAAACTGTTATACATTTGCTAAATTATTATATAATTTTAAAAAATAAAAAATAAAATAGCTATAAACATAATATATTTAAATTTTTTTTTACACGCACATAGTGAAAAATTTATTAATATTATTTTAATTTAACTATAGAATTCTACTATAAATTACTATAAAAAATTTCAAACGGCGGAATACCATTTTGTTTTTTCATTTATGCACAAAAACAGGGTCAAAAAGGTTGGCCTGACCATTTGACTCCAAAGGCACACAGAAAAATAAAACTCGCAAAAAGACAAGTCTACCCCTCGCTCTCACTCTATATAAGACCCCCACTCACACCCGTCTCCCGCACAATCCCTTCTCTATCCTCTCTTATCTTTTCTCTCCTCTCCTCTCTTATCTTCTTTCTCAACAACAGATCTTCTCTCTCTCTAGGGCTCGTTTCTGCAAGAACTGGCTAACTTACAAGAAGTTCTGGAGGAATCCAAAAACAAAAGGGTGGTGCTCGCCCTGTATGAAGCCTTGAGCGGCCGAGACGTGGACACGGTGCACAAGCTCCTCGCCGCCGACCTCGAGTGGTGGTTCCATGGCCCTCCCTCCCACCAGTTTATGATGCGCCTTCTCACCGGCTCCTCCACCTCCTCCTCCTTCAACTTCCTACCTCAGTCCGTCGCCGCCTTCGGATCCACCGTTCTCGTCGAAGGCTGCGATCACAGCCGCTCGATCTCTTGGGTACACGCCTGGACCGTCGCCGATGGGATAATTACTCAGGTTAGGGAGTACTTCAACACCTCCTTGACCGTCACCCGATTCGCCAACAACAACACTGCCGAATCCGAAATCTCGTCGTCGTCTTCTTCGTACCTTCACTGCCCGTTCGTCTGGGAAAGCAGCGTGTCGGATCGGGTCGGGATTTCAGTGCCGGGTCTCGTGCTTGCGATATAAATTATCTGGTGCAGCGTGGAGTATTTTAATATTGTAGTCCAAAGTAGTACTTTAATTTGTCGTTTTGGGATTTGAGACCTACGTCTGTTTGTCTGGCCTGGCCTGGCCTTCTGTCGTTTTGCGCGTGTTTTTGTTTTCGTCGTTAAGTCAGGATGGAACGGAGGAGGAAGTGGTGCTTTCCTGACGTGCCTGTTGTATGCTTTGTTGGTAATAATAATAATGGAATAAAAAGTGTTTCATTTCATTGGCTGGTTTCAACTCCCTTCGTCCTTACTATTTGTACCTATGTTTTTGGGGCCTCTATGATCGGAACGGTTCACTTTCTAGGTCTCGCCGGCCAAATCTGCCATCGTAAAAATCACTTTGATCGGATACTGTTGGATATGATTTTGAAATGTTGTAACCCCACAAAAAAAAAAAGTGAATGAATTGCAACCCATTTGAATCAATTATCTGAAGTAGTATAATGTATTGCGAAATCATATCCAACGGTTCTCGCTGAGCTTTGAAAAGTGAATGACTTCGCTCATTGTTACGGACCATATAACCCGAAAAGGGCCCACAAATGGCCCAAACTGGACTAGAGGGAGGAAAATTGGAGTGAGCTCAATCCTTTTGTTATTCCAAATAGAAGATTTCATTAAAAATTAAAGGAGAAAAGTAAAAAGAGTTTATTCTGTTGCCTTTTGCTTTTGAAATTAAGAGTAAAAACACAATGATGCTATTTCTAAAAAAGGGATTTGCTAACTAGAGCCATGGAGGGCTCAAGTTAAGCCGTACCCAATGCAATATTAAAACACAAAAGTCAGTCCTTTTCCCTGACTCTCTCTCTCCTTCTGTCTCTCACCCACTCTCTCTCTCTCTCTCTCTCTCTCTCCTTCCATCCCCTTCACTTCTCCTCCCAGACTCCTCTCTCTTCTATCCACTACCCATTCTCCACTTTTCTCTCATTTACTCCCTCCGTCCGGATTTATTGGTCCGTTTTGGAGATTCTAATTTTTTTTTCATTACTTTTTTCCACTACTTTTTTTGTAAATCCTCCATACTTTACCCTTTAACTTTTGTAAATGGAAAAATATTTTCGGACTAGAAAAAGTATGTTTGTGGACCAACAAATCCGGACGGAGGGAGTATTATTTTTTACTCAAAATTGAAATATTCAGCGACAGTAGATGTCATATCTCATGACGAGTGACGCATTACATGCTCCCTCCCCTAAACAATCGGTCCTTCACGAGCGAATACTAATTTAATTGAAAATTTTAATTACAATAGAAATGTAATTTACGCAAAATGGAAATTCCACAACAACCGAAAATCTTTTCTTAGCATCATGAGGTAATTTTATGAGATCGTATGCATCATGTGATATTGGGTATCCAATTAAGATCATATAAACCCTTAAACTAGGAGCATTTTTTGGTCAAACTAATCTGAACAATGGCCTAATTCAAACTTTCGGTCATGGTTAGGATTTATCTTTATGGCCCCGATTGGATGTGGTATTATTTTCAGGGGATAAGTTTTGGAGGGGATAAGATAAGAGGGGGTATTATTTTTGGAGGGTTGACCCATATTGATATGATGTTTATGGAGGGGGATAAAAAAGTAGATGGTTTGGATGATGGATTAAACAGGGGATAACTTTTTACTTGGTTTGGATGTTTCATGAATAAGAGGGGGTGAAAGATGAAAAAAGCTGTCAAATGACTTTTTTGCCCTTGTGCAGTGTTAAACTTTATTATGTACGAAATTAACTATGTAATTGCAAAACCTAATGTAAATAATTAATTTTGGAGAATTTGAAGTCATATTAATTTATTTTATTGATTTTTTTGTAATATTTTTATTTAAAAAACATTTTTTTTAATATGTCGATTTAATTTTTTTTTACTTGATATTTATTTTCAAGCAAAAAAAATTACCATTTTATCTTTATTCTATACCAAGCCAAAAAAATTACCTTTTGATATTTATTTTCTCTACTCAACAGTATCTACTATACCATTTTATCTTTATTCTCTCATTCCAAGGGGAAAAACACAAAAACGAATCTGGGTTTTACAGGCCAACCCCATGGCAGCCATCCATGGCAGATTTGCTCCGATCTTCCTCTCTCTTGATTTGAGCAACGACTAAACCCTCTACTCCGATCTTCGCTTCTCTTGATTTGAGCAGCGACCAAGCCCATCTCATGGCAGCAACCAAACCCGATCTTCCTCTCTCTCTTTGAAGCCCGAAAACGGAGAAAACCTGTTGATGGTTGCGATTTTCCGGCCAGTGTGAGATCAAACCCATCTCAGATTAAGATTTCAGGCCACCGTGCGATTTCCGAATACTTTTCCGGCAAGTATCAGGTATAAATTCCGGCCATTTTCTGTCGAAAGTTAGTTAGGGGAAGGGGATAAGGAGGGGTGTAATGGTCCAAAAATCAACCCTCTCCTCCCGGATAATTTTTGGGGAGCCCAAGGGGTATCCAAAAATTATCATGTCTTAGGGTAAGATCTATTTAATCGAATGTAGGATCTTGGGGCAAAATTATCAAAATATCCAGAAATATATGTACACTTCTATAGAAAATTTTAATCCAGCGGGATCAATTGACCCCCTTGTCTCTTCTTGTGTTTGCCCCAGTGTGAAACTTATGTCATCATGTTGGGAGAGAGGATTGGTCTAAAAGCAAAAAACAAGTGGGTCCCACCTTGTAGAAGTCTGTTTTCTCAAAAAAAAATTCACTGCCGGATAGCCACGGACACCTGGTGCCGAGCGTGATCTCGGCTATCCAAAACTGTTTTGGACGGCCTAGATTTTAAAGAGAAAAAATAGAGTGGGAGAAATCTGGACCGTCCAAAACACTTTTGGACGGCCTGAGATGTGTTCTGGCACAACGCAGCACGGTGCTTGCTCAGCACTGAGAAAAGTTTGGGTGCAAATAGGGTAACGTGGTACCCATAACGTCTCATCACAGCAGTCCAAAAGTATTTTGGACGGGCCGAATTTTAAATAAACTCTTACTGGCAAGAGTTTATTTAAAATTCATAGGAGTTCATATAAAATTCGGATCGTCTAAATTTCTTTTAGACGATCGAGATGCAAGCTATTACCCCAGCCGTCACACAAGGTTTTCTAATTTTCTCCGGACTGGACCAATCGAACCAATCTCTTTTTTCTGTCAAGAAATTGGACGACGTCTACCGTCTACGGATTTTCCAATCAAACGAAGAAGCGCTCTGTATGCTATCAATTATTATAGGTCACTAAAAGCGTATCCAATCATTCACTTCAGGATCCTTGAATTAGTTGAAGTGCAAAAGTTGATCTAGACCATCGGACATTGATTATTAAAGAAAAATATATGGCATGGGGTATGGGCGGAGCTACCTAGAGACAAGATGGAACACTTAACCCCTCCCACTTCAATTTCTAAATAGGATTTTTGATAGTCTGGAGTTAAATTTTATAATTTTGTCACTGTGAAAAAATCAAAAATTGCCCCAACTTATTCAAAATTTATAGAATTCTCAAGTTTTTTCTTCTTTATGAGAGTTGATAGTTTTACAATTGAAGTTATCGTACATTGTTTTCAAAATATAACAAGTCATTGGGATGAATTACAAAGTAAAAATACATATATCACTGTATATTTACGTTAGCAGGAGGAAAAAATAACTTGCATATAAATCTAATTTTTGACCCCGTTAATTTAACAAATCATGAGAGGTTATTTCACACTCCTAGGGTGGACTCACAATTCACACCAACTAATTAAACAAAAGAGAAAATTAATGAAGTGGACAAATATATATGCATATAAAAGTGAAAGGTGGCCAAGAAGCAGCAACCGCAGATGACAAGTTTCTTATTTTAGCCGTCATCTGGTGAGAGTTGGAACCACAGCCGCAGCCACCTCCCCCACATCTTTCAATCTATTAAAAATATTGGAGATCGATCATTTTCATCTCTTTTTGTCATTTTGTTCTCTGATTTTTTAAAAAATAAATAAAATCATGAAAAACATGGCAACACTTGATATGTCATATTCACTGGCACGACACTCTAATTTTTTTACTTTAAAAAACGAAATTCATGTATATCTAAGGCTGCTGAAACTTCTCCAAAGATTTTTTTGGTCTTTTTGAACAAACTCGAAACCTAAGTGTTTCGGCATAACTTTTCAAGGACTTTTTGGCCCTTTTTTTTTGGTCATTGTTGTTTTTTCTTAATTTTTTTCACTAAATTTGGGTGAAATTTTTACATCACATCGTTCGTCTCGATAAGAGGAAACAGAAAAGAATAAAGATATCACATCGTTGGGAAAAAAAAACTAAAAAAACTGATCTTTTGAGAAAGATTGTAAATTTTGTCCAAAAAACTTGTCCTCTGCTTAGAAACAATTTTTGCAAAATAATAAAAAAGACCCTAAAACGTTTTTGCAAATGCACCCTAAATAGTTTCCAGATAAATAAGAAACTAATTTTAAGAACAGTAAGTAAAATTAAGTTTGACCTCAATGAAAAAAAAATTCATTGCTCCTTCAAAATCTTGCGTTGTTGTTGTTGTTTTTTTTTTTTTTTTTTTAAATGTCATCAATGCAAATATTAAGTACGTTTGTATTCTAGTTACTAAAAGAAATGCACTAACAATTTATGTAATAAATTACAAACGAAAAGAAAGATTTTTTTTTTCAAGATGCCATCAATGCAAATACTAAGTACGTTTGTATTCTAGTTACTAAAATAAATGCACTAATAATTTATGTAATACTACACACGAAAAGAAAGATTATATAATAATACCGGTGCACTTTGATCGATAATAATTTATCTATATCAGTTCGATCCGTCCCAGCTAAAGATAGCTCTACTTCTAGTCATATTATTCGGGTCATATTTTCAAATAATTTTTGAAGAATCCATCCTTTAAATATATATAATGTGATATACCCACATGAGATAATTAAAAACTCATTTTTCCAAATTTCCTTTAAGGTTTGATAAGCATATATAAGAAGAAAGGGTTATCAGTGATGTGAGCATTATTGAAGGATGCTAAAAGTCATGTCGTCTAATACTTTATTACCATATGATATGAGATGTCCACCATTAGGCCGAAAGGTTCAAATTAATTATAACCAAGTTGATGTGACAAATTAATTAAATTTTTTATTTTTAAAAAATATTTTTTCCACTTAATTGAATAAGGAATTACGTGTGAAAAGCTAATACCATTATTGGTCTGGGATTTCATGCATGGTTCCAGATTCGGATATACCTTTACACAACTCAATTAAAGCGATAACTGCGGACATACATATCTTAAAAGTTAAAACCATGGAATATCTATATTCTCGATATATATCTCATTTTATTAAAATTAACATTACCGATAAAGCGAGGGAAAAATCATTTTTCAGACGTACGAGTGCGCTTCCGAGTATAAACTAGTCTCATAAATTCAAATGCTATCGTATTTACATGCCAAGCTCACGGTCCGACTGCAGGTTTATTTGGTTGATAAATGAAATAGGTGAAGGGAAGACGAGGGGAATGTTGGCTAATGTCAATAAAAATAACCCTAGACTATTATGGACTGCAAAAAATTATTTTACGTTTAGGAATTATATTGGCATATGAAATCCGCAATGCTTATTAACATCTTGTTAACGAATTAGTTGGTTGTTATTAATTATGGTGCAGTTGATTCAAAAGTCATTAATTCCACATTAGGACCAAATAATTATTTTTTTTAAAAATTCAGCCTTTTAATTATGACTGAGGAGTTCTAGCCTCTAGGCATTGTAGTCATGTGATAAGTAGCAGCAGATATGCCACTTTTTGGTGCCTTTTGCTTATCTAATTTTATCCATTTTCATTTTGGGTTGTCACTAAGATTATAAGCCTATAATGAGTCACTAGCGACAAAAATGAACATGTTAAATTTTGTTACGTTTACAAAATAGAAAATAAGATCTCACTTACACCATCATGTAAAATCTTCACTGTTGCTGATCGACGACAAATTTTTATATTTTAAAAAGTTGAACAGATATATAAGTTATCATATGAAGATGAGTAATGGTACATACACACCCTCCCATTCACACCCCCGCTCACACCCACTTTTGATTGTTGACAAGTGTCCTCTCACTTTGGAAGTCAGGAAAGAGAGAGAGATGACACGTGTCAGTAATCCAAAACGGCTGTGAGCGAGAGTGTACATGTGAGGATGTGTATGTAGCATTAATGTATGAGATCTAGTATTCATCTTTCATCTTCAATTTTTAACGAAATGCATCAACAGAATCAAGATGGTATATGCTAATCTTTGTTTGGGGTAGATGGTTGGTTTTTTGACCCTTTCACCCCTCCTTATCCCCCTCATCCATCCCCCATCAACCTCCTCCCTCCATTCTCAACTACCAAATCCAACAAAAAAAAAGAAATATACAGATCCAAAATTCCTCCTTCAAAATATAGTCTGATTAAAAAAAAAAAACCAAGAAAATTGAATTTTTTTTTTACCTTCCTACAAATCAACAATAAATTGGAAACAAGCACAATAGGAAGCTCGTAGCTCTGTCCATCAGTCCTCCGATCGCCGGACTTCCAAACATCGCTGGACTTTATACCCGCTGGAGATTGAAATTGCTCGAACGATAGTGATTTGTGGATAAATAGAGAGAGATAGCATGTGTTGTAGAAAAAATCGGTTGAAAAGGAGAGAAGGAGATGGAGATCGGTTGAGAGAGAGAAAGAGATGGAGATGAACTGATGCATGTACGCGCAGAGAAAAAGAGGCAGAGGGGTGTTTCAAGAAGATAAAAAGAAGAAGAAGTGTTTTTGTGTGGCACATGTGTACCACAATCCAAGTTATCCAACGGTACCAAATTAAAGTAGGCAAGAGTACACATTTATATCATTATCCATTTATCCTCCAGCAAGCTTGTAGTAGACAAGTATGAGTTTTGGTGTGACACGTTTTTTTAATTAAAATATATTAAAATAATAATTTTTTTGTTATTTAATTAATTAACATTTCAAATTATCCAAATTAATTAAATATATTGGGTTTTGTATTTATATGTTTAATATAATACATAATCAAGTTTAACATTGCATAAGGGCAAAATAATCATTTGATAGCTTTTTTCACCTTTTACCCCCTCTTATTTATAAAACATCCAAACCAAGTCAAAAGTTATCTTCCTGTTTAATCTCTCATCCAAACCATATACTTTTTTATCCCTCTCCAAAAACATCACATCAATGTGGGTCAACCCTCCAAAAATAATACTCCCTCTTATCTTATCCCCCTCTATAACTTATCCCCCTTGATTTTTACCCCGGCCAAGCGAGGCCTAGAAGTCTAGAACCGCTCTGTATCCGTCCTCAACTTTGTTACTTGTCAGTACTGTCAAGTTTCTTTCATTTTCTGCTTTATTTTGATGGGTGCTACTCATGTTAATTAGTACAACTTAATAGTTATTCTTTGCAAAAGAAAATAATTACATAGAATTGTTTATATGCTCATTTAACCCCTCCCAAGTACCTTTTTTCCCTTTTTTTTTTTTGGTCGTACTCCGTGGAGACTTCACAGTCGACTCAAAAAAAGAAAAGATAAAAACTTCAAG
Organism: Gaultheria prostrata; assembly: GCA_036023075.1. Lineage (NCBI taxonomy): Eukaryota > Viridiplantae > Streptophyta > Magnoliopsida > Ericales > Ericaceae > Gaultheria > Gaultheria prostrata. The sequence continues at coordinate 18,871 of JAXBDA010006376.1, forward strand.
ATGAAGCATAAGTCTCTCCTCACTATTAATCACGTCAAACAACGGGCTCATAAAGTCATAAAGAGCGTGTGACTGTGAGAGCTAGGAGTAACAAAGGAAAATACGAAAACTGGCATAAGGCCTAAAGACAAGAAAAGATCCAGAACTTGACCCAAGTTCTGTCATTCGTTTTGGGCTGAAGTTCTCAGGAATGGGCCAGAATGATCCATGGATTTCAATGCACACGATGCAGGCCAGAAACAAATGGGAGTCAAAACTTGTTGCAAGGAATCAATAAGTTACGTATTGCGCGAGCAAGGACTCAAGTGGGGTGGTAGCCAAGTGTTGTAGGCATCACATACTTTCAAGAACTCGAGTGGAGTGGTAGCCAAGTGTTGTAAGGCACCATATACTCTCAAGTGTGGTAGTCAGGTGTTCAAATCTCACGAACTGTAACTATCAACTTTCACCGAACAAAAAATAATAATAATTGTGCGAGCAAGGACAACTCAAACAATTTTTGACCAGAAAGTCCAGGTACCCAGAATGTGCCCAACAAAAAATAATAATAATTGTGCGAGCAAGGACAACAAACAATTTCTGACCAGAAAGTCTACGTACCAAGAAGGGGTACCCAGAATGTGCCAAAAATTTAAAATTTAATGGTGAATTTCAAATTCTGAGTACTTTCTGGGTATATTTTCTGTGTATATAATAGTGCTGATTTCAGACTGGGGCATTGGACTGATTGGAGCCATGTAAGAGATTGGGTTTCTCTCTAGCCCAAAGAAGAGATCGAACCATATAATTGGGCCTCTTTGATGATTCAAACGTGAGAAAGTTGTTAATACTTCACCCGTCTCCTAATTTTAGTCAATTATCATAAATTTTGTGTTGTTCTTTGAATAAAAAACAAAACCCATTATTGCATAATTTTTTAAAATTGGATCGTATAATTTAACGAACTACTCTAATTGAGATCTTTCATTTGGTACCAAGAAATTTGAATAAGTATGCAAGGAAGAAATTTATTTGTTAGTAGCAATTAAAAATGAACCACCATTTGTAATTGATTATAATTATGAGATGGGGGAATTGCCCATATGAAATTAGTACTTCCTTCGTCCCAAAATTGATGTCCAAAATCATTATTTACGCCTCTAAAAAAATCATCTATATTTCATAGTTTATAATATTTTTTATAATTTTAAAAACTTTGTTTAATAAAAATAACTAAGATCTATTAAATAAGTTCCATATTGCATAGATAATTCTTCATAGCCTACAAAACATAAATGATTTTTTGAGAGGCGTGAATAGTACTTTTGGATATCTATTTTGGGACGGAGGGAGTATAAAGTTCATAGATACAAGAGCCAAATTATATTTTTCTCATGAAAAATGAATTGTCTATCATCACTATTCATCAGAGATACAAATCATTGCGATCTTACCATGTACAATAAGTATTTATATTTTATATAAAACTGATTTTTTTGCATGATTAACATCCCCACCGAAAGTAAACTTTGAATCGTCTTTGTGGTAGACATCATGTATTCTCATCATCTCATGCCTTTTAGCTAAGGTGTAGACTTTACTAACTTCAATTAAGAGTAACCACTTTTGCCATGGAAAGGAGAAATTTTTCAGTGCCGAGTAGGCACTGCCTATGTGGTATCCGAGCGCTGCTCATATTTTAAAGAGAGAAAGAGAATGAGAGAAATTTGGGTCATCCAAAATACTTTTGGATAGCTAAGATGAGCGCTCCGCACAGGAATTTTTTTCCACAGAAATAGAAAAAACTTAGGGCTTATTTGATAGCCTCAGTTCAACGCTTAAAATTGAATCCATTAAGTAACAAGTGATTAAGTATGTTTGGTAACCACATTTTATATTGGTTAACAAATTAAATGCCACTTAAAATGTAAACTAAAAAATTGAAAAAAAATTAAGTAGCTTTGAGCTGCTTAATTCTGGGTGAATTCTTGCATTCAACCACAAATTCCACCATCACAGCCACCCCCACCCCCTGCTACACTACCATCACCACCTTTTCACCATCACCATCAATACACCACCATACTCCACTACCACTTCTCCACCATCACCATCAATCCCCCACCATCACCCCACTACCACAACCACTACCAATCT
>JAXBDA010006377.1:0-21003 GCA_036023075.1 Gaultheria prostrata
TTTTAACCTGAAACTACAAAAACACGCTTCGCGCAACATCAATCATTTCAAGCGCTAAAACGCGTGCATGTGTGAACTAAATGAGCTAGATGAGCCCGGATATGTACAATATTTGGGGCTCATCACCGATCCTCTGGTGCGAGTTGCATTTTTAGAATTACACTTTCTCCCTCAACTTTACTTTATTTAACATTTGGTTCCTTCATTTTATTTTATTTCCTTGTAGTCCTGTTAACTTCACTTATTTATTATTTCCTGTTATTTAATTGTTTAATTGTCAAAGATTTTCAATGAAACATTTTAAAAAGAAAATCCCACAAATATTTAGTAGAGACCGGGAATATCCCGGGCGAGCAGGGTGCTTTTCCAAAAAAAAACCTTCCCCGCCCGTAACTTGGCTTCCGGACCCAAAAAGAATCTTTTTCGCAGACCAAATCTTTTTCGAATGGCACAAGAGTCATCAATTATTTTTAAACGGTTCCTCGGGTACCAAAAGATTTTCTAAATTAAATCCCGGGTGGCGACTCATATTTTCAAAAAAAAAAAAAATTCCGGACAACCGGAAGTGGCCGTCCACACACTCCTTTTCATCATTTATATTAACACGTGAACTAATGGGTGTGATCTAGGAGAAATCTTTTGACCCGTTGCTACGAGAAGTAGGTTTGACACTAATAATGAGAGTTGTGACGTTTGGAACAAAATTTAAAGTTTGGAAATGCTTAAATGATGGACACATGATAAATGGGTAAAAGTGGTAGAGTAGACACTAGGGCCACCATTCGGTGCATCCCTGGGCATAGGTGAATGGAGCTTGTGAAATCCGGCGGGGTGAATGGAGCCGGTGAAATCCCGCAAAGGGACTTTTCCCTTATGAGGGCCACCATTTGGTGCATCCCTGGGCATGGGTGAACGGAGCCCATGAAATTCGACAGAGTTGAACGGTGTCCGTGAAATCCGGCAGAGGGACTTTTCCCTATACTTATAATTGGTTGAATTAGTGAATCAATGGATATTGGAAAATAAGCTAAAGGACACGATAGAAGGATGAATTTGGACACATGACACACTGTTGGTATTGCATAAGTATTAATGAGAGGGTTAGTTGGACACGTGGGTACTTGTGGGCATTTGTCACATGTTTTGGACATCTATCCCATTTCTTGCTCATTTCGTTCATGGTTTCTACTTCCTTGTGCGCATATCATCCTTTATACACCAAGCGTTAGTAGAATTGTTTCCTACTGGGCTAGTGAGCTCACCCTATCATTTTTAGGTAACCCGGCAAGGAGCATGAGATGGATGTGGAGTGTGTGGATGCATGACATGAAGCATATTGACCATGAAGTTATTTTAATATATTTATATTTAGTATATTTTTGGAAGAGGATTATGTAACTTAAATTTATTCAATCTTTTGACAATTTTTAATTATGTAATAATTTTAATCTTTTCATACTTATGTATTCGGATACGGGTAATCGTTGGCTAGTGACACGTGGAATTTGATTTGGAATTGTATCCTTGAGTTGACTTTTCAACGGTTATATGTATGACTTGTGACTAAGTTCCACGTGGATTTTATATGTATTTTGATTATTAAAAATGAGGGTGTGACACGTCAGTCTACCATTTGACGAAGACGGCAACCATTTTTGAGACCCCGGAGCGGAAGATGTGTCGCATTGAAAAACCTTCGTACCCATCTTTAAGTTAATTAAGGATGGTCAGGAAGGCACATTCAACAGACCGTATTTTAAGGTCCAGGAATCAAAATTCGGTGCCATTTGTGCCATGTCGTAGCCCGTACGTCAGCCTACCATTTCATGAAGACAACAAACATTTTCAAGACCTTGGAGCGGGAGATGCATTGCATTGAAAAACCTTCGTACCCATCTTTAAATTAATTAAGGTTGGACGGGAAGGCATATTCAACGGACCTTATTTTAAGGTCCGGGAATCGAAATTCAGTGTCGTTTGTGCCATGTCGTAGCCCATAGGTTAGGCTACCATTTTCAAGACCCCGGAGCAGGAGATGCGTCGCGTTGAAAATGCTTCCTACCCATCTTTAAATAATTAAGATTCACCAACTTTGGAGGGCATATACCTTGTCAAAACTCAACCATTTTGGGGTCACATGGAAGGTGTTGACGCCCCCTACAATTTTTGGGAATAATCTTATGTCGAAAAAGGATTTAACCTACAAAGAAATTTTACCTCCATTCGGTCAGTGAATTTTTTTCTTTCCCCTTCTCTGCCTTATTGATTACCTCAACCCAAAATTATATTATGTGAGTGAAAAATATTAGAATGCTTAATGGGGTGTTAACCCTTTTTTTATATTATTTTTATCCTTTTTTTTCGTTCTATTCGTTTAATAAACAAGAAAAAAAAATTAAATAAAAAGAAGAAAATGTACAAGTATAATTGTTCAGAAACAATATAACACGTGTACAAGTCAACTGAATAAAATTAGCGCAGCAAAAGAAATATCATACCATTCTTGTCAACTACAAGTTCACAAATTACTTGGACATGAAAAAAAAAATTACAATTTCTAACAAAATTTGGGCAGTCTCCTTTGTTTTCGGCTACGCCCCACGCCAAAACGTCTGAGTGAAAACTACATGCAACCATATGGATATAACAAGTCAAACATATAACCCAATAAACATCATGACTCAGATAACCATCTATGAAAAAATAGAATTGACCCGGATATGGACATTGTATCCACTCGGATACGGACCCTATCCGACACTCTTTAGGATAGGATACATATATAATCCAAAACCGCATAAAAACTAGCCATAACAATAATCTAACGGTGACAAAATAAAGAACAATGATCCAAAACTATACAAACTTTGTAATTTAAAAAAATGGCTAAAGTGTAAACATATACGATGATGATACAATCCATAGAAACTGAGTCTGAAATATAAAATGTCTCAACCCACCCCTCACCTTCTCACATTCCTTTTCTCACACCGTCCCTCTCCCCCGTGGTTCCCTTTCCGGCCCATACCACAAGACCGGGGCCCTTCGGTACATGCTCGCTCCTAGGTACGGGAGGAGGTGTGGCATGCTGCGTCACCTCTCCTGGACCACCCTCGTCTAAAACCACCCTCATGTACATAATCATCATCCTCTTCTCCCATCTCCACATCATCCTCCGCATCCCCAACTGCTTCCTCCTTGACCACTGTATCCATAAGTGGAGCCACTTGTGTGATCTCACCCTCTCCCTCACCCTAAGTACCTAAACTGCTCTTCGCTACCCTATTTCTCCTTAATTGCAGCGCACTATCATCAAAGGTACTAGTTGGGTCGGCGAGCCATTGCACATGCAAGTTTTTCCAGTCTACACCATCATGTGCAGTGGGCACGGTGGAAGAATGGAGAATGCCACTAAAAAATGAAAGACTATATTCCAGTTCTGGTGTATAAATTGGTCCAAGGTTTTGTACGTGGTCATTTGTCTGTACCTGAGAGGGTGCAACTTGAGGCTGCTTTTTGTTTGGTTGAGGTTGTTGCTCTTCTTGTGCCTGATGCTGTTGTCCCTCAAACTCTCTCTACTGCCCCCATCATCAAATGGGACATCGACAACAACCTCCTCCAAAACATGCCCAACCTCATCTACACCCTGCTGTCTCGGTTATGGTTGGGAAGGTACTTCATAAACCCTATGCACTGAAAGATCCTTCCATACATGCATCTGCAATTTGAATAAGTATTCAAGTCCAATGGTACCCAACTGGCTCAAATGGTGCGAGCTGAGTTGTGGCAACCTGGGCTGACGGAGAAAATCTCGGTTATGGTTGGGAAGGTGCTTCATAAACCCTATGCACTAGAAGATCCTTCCATACATGCATCTGCAATTTGAATAAGTATTCAAGTCCATTGGTACCCAACTGGCTCAAATGGTGCAAGCTGAGTTGTGGCAACCTGGGCTAACGGAGAAAATCTCGGTTATGGTTGGGAAGGTGCTTCATAAACCCTATGCACTGGAAGATCCTTCCATACATGCATCTGCAATTTGAATAAGTATTCAAGTCCAATGGTACCCAACTGGCTCAAATGGTGCGAGCTGAGTTGTGGCAACTTGGGCTGACGGAGAAAATCAAAACAACAGATCTACAAAAAAAAAAAAAATTATTACTGTTGGATTATTACTGTGAAAATACAAAAAAAAAAAAGGTAGAGTTTCCTTTGTTTTTGGCCAATCCCGATGCTGAAACGTCTGATTGAAAACTGCAGAAATATCGTAGTGGTATAAAAATTCCAACATATATATCAAATAACTTCATCAATGCACATTTGCCACAAAAAAAAAAAAACGTATGGTATTTCTGCACAAAAAAGCCAGTTGTAAGTTTCTTTATGGCCAACAAAAAAAAAAATCACCCATCCTTTTTTCAACAATGCACATCGTTGACAAAAATGAACTAATTAGATACTATGGTCTCTAAATTAACACTGCATTTGTTAATGCAATAAAGTAATTAGATTCTAACAGTGCGTTTATTTTGATATGTAATGAGTCTCACCGCTCCATCCGTAGCAGCACCGTTGCGGCTTATATAACGTCTTGTTATTTGCTTGTACCAAATCACGTAATGTTCGGTGAATGGGTACAAGCCCTCCAAGTCAGGTTCATCAAAATCATCAACCTTGTCGGCTCTTCCATCCCAGTTATCTATTTCTGCTATGTGGAATTGGCGTCAATCTTTTCGTTCGTTGCACAGAGTATAGCCATGCCTACGACAATCTAACTTGGTGGCTCGGGGAATGTGTTGCCTGTACCGAATTGCCGCCTTACTCGTTCCGGTTGGTGCATTTCAATAGTGGCAAAATTGATAAAGGGGACCCGAGCCCACCAAATCGCCCTCCTAGCACTGCAATATGGTGGTAGGGAGTCAATCAACTCGTCACTGTACAGCCTCCAAATGACCTATGAAACAAGATGGCGTCATGTCAAAAGATGATGAAGTTATATTGAAAGTACCTGCTTCGGTCTCAATATGTCAAGGGTGTGCCGATAGTGTCCCACGACACTTTTAGCAAGGTCGGGTGAAGTAAACTCATTGTCCCACCTAAATTCAACAAAGTTCTTCACTACATTAGCAACAATTCAATCATATGGAAGTATTAAAATGGATATAAGTGTCAAGTGTAATATACTTACTTTGCAACAAGTGGCGAACCTTCAATTAGACCAGGGCGCTTCCTTACACGTATAGGTGAAAGTATGGGCAATCTCTCCCAAGTCCAAACCAGTAGCAGAACCATGGCACCCGTAGCCTCCTTACCATGTTTGGCACCATGGCACAACCCGTAATACAAAGAACCAAGTGTGGCGCTGCCCCAACTCTTATGGCCAGTAACAGAAAAATCCTCCAACAAGGGCAACCAACACAGGTGCGCGCGCATATGCGCCCGAATGGTCAGCAAATACCGTCCCCCCAAGCATCCCAATAATGAACTCTAGAGCCCTCTGTTTAACAACCTCCTCGTTATCTCCTTCATTCACCTGTCCATCGAACCTTTCTAACCATTTCATTGTGACCTTCTTTAAGCTCTTTCTTAGCCTTATCGGGAGCCTCCCCCAAAAGCTTCATGAACAATGCTGGAATATTACCCAAACTGCTATTCCCGGTGACTGCTTCACCATCAACTGGCAAACCAAGAATGACCTCCACGTCCTACAATGTCACCGTCATCTTCGCCACGCACATGTGGAAAATGTGTCTCTGGATGCCACCGTTCAACAAGGGCCATAATTAACCCACGGTCCAATTGGTCAAAGGGCACACACGATAGCCCTTCTAAACCAGCCTGACGAACCAACTGCATAATGGCATCGCAAGGGAGCAGCATCCCACGTAATTTCGTCTCGACCTGGTAAAATTGAAGGACTTCATAATCCTTTGGAGCATTTTCCTGCGAAACAATTTTATTTGAGATATTAGTAAGACACAAAAAAAACTTGCACTTTCAAAAGTCAGGGAGAGGTTGAAATGCACGTAATTATTATAAATCAACGATCTCTCATGAATTTCTAGCTTTGTCACTAAAAATCTTTTCATTTCTACCAGTCCATAGGGTCCATAGCACTGCATAGAAGTGTAGACACCCCAATTTTTTATCCTCATGCCCGTTTGTAATCCCCAATGATGATAGAGATCAAAATGTGCCTCAGAAGCTTTGAAACAATGCTCTTTGTACTTGAAACCCAAGGAAAATTTCTTGAACACAAACCCTATCCTACACCATCTTCTTGTACATCAAAAACCCTCTTTTTTGATATATAATATGTCTCAATCTGTTTTGAAATGAGGATTTTACCAAAATGACTCTTTTTCCGTCCACCTAAGGGTAAAATTATCATAACTTTTGATGTACAACTTATGTTGTTTCCATACCACTTGGGTTACAAAGTAGACTTAACAAGCTTTCCAACGGTACCAACCACGCACAAAACGGAGTTCGGTAGCACCCGGGACGGCCCTGCGAAGTTTGGCCTTTTAACAGTGCCGCGTGGGACACACAATTAGGCCGTATGGTACAACTATGTGCACCGTACGGTGCACTTTTGAAAAATTCAGAATTTTTTCCCCTTCCACCGTACGGCACACATAGTTGCACGGCACGGTGCAATGGTGAATACCGTACGGTACCTCTTCTTCAGCGTGAATCCATCAAATTTCCAGCAGCTCTGCAACTCGAATCTCATTATGGTATCGTACTGGGTTGAAAGGCTACCCCATAGCTCGACATTTTTGCGTGGGAATCTCAATTTCAAAAGAAAACCATGGCACCATCCCTCTATAAATACCGAGCTCCGTCCATCGGGTTAAGGAACCGAAAATTTTGAACAGAGGCGGAAACTCTATGGAAAATTTCTCTAAATGCTCTGTCATAAACTATCATTCTTACTAAATCAAACCATTTATGTTATTAGCAATCTAGAAGGTCATACACAAATCTCATTCGAAAACCCACCAGAGAAGCTCGAACCCATAACCCGTAACTCTCGTTATTGCTCTCGGTCATCTCCAACCTTGCTAAATCCTTGGACCCATGGTCTTGTTGTTACCTTGAAGCTTGGAATAGCAATACATGAAGGGCTAGTCAGAAGTACGAAAAGGGTGTTTGTTCCAGGAGTGCATTTCAAAGGTTTAATTTTCGGTTCTTCGCCAAAGTTCGTAACATTGGTATTCTGAGGGGTAATCCTTACATTTATTTTCTTTGATTCATTTATATTTCAGAAGAATGATTGTTCATTAAATAAAACCTCCATTTTTTTTTACAAAAACAAAGAAAATAAAAAGCCATTTCTGTTCTGACCAGAAAACAAAATTTTGAAAAATGTTCGAACAATTGCACCGTACGGCATTACTAGCTACACCGCGCGGTGTGTTTGTTGATGCCGTACGGCATCAGTAGTAAAATACTTTCCCATGCTCTGTTTTCGATCCTGGTACTCTGTTTTCTGAAGTTTCAGCGATGGCTTATTGCACTGACCCCCATGTACTTCTTGTTCTTGCTTTTTACACCCCTCTTTCAGTTATCTTGTCGATTTAATTGTTTATGTGCACACTGTGTGATGAACTGTTGTTATTGATTTCTTTCAAATGTTATTTTCTTTATTTTTATATTGCTTATGTGAATAAAGTTTTCAATAAAATATTTTCAGAAAAATCCCACAAATATTTAGTAGAGACCGGAAATTTCCGGGCGCACGGGGTGCTTTTTCTAACAAAATCTTCCCCGCGCGTTACCTGGCTCCCGAACCCAAATCTCTATTTTTCGCAAACCAAACCCTTTTTCAGCGGCAAAAGAGTCATTATTTTTTCTTAAAACGGTTTCTCAGGTACCAAACATTTTACAAAAATTAAATCCCGGGTGGCGACTCTAAATTTTCTTTTTTACATAATTCGCCTCCATTTTCCAAACACAAAAAAAACCCGTGGGCCGTTTTCCGCGACCGTCCAGAAGAAGCATGTTATTACACAAACTTATCCTAATAAACACAAACTGTGTTTTATGAGGGACTAGAGCTGATTGTCATTGCAACTCATTTCGACTGTGTTTGGATGAGAGTTTTGAGATAGTGTTCGGTTTGGCTTTTGGATATGAGAGTAATGGTTGGAGTTAAGGGTAATAATTGGAGAGAGATAGAGAGAGTAATGATTGGAGATAGAGGTAATGCATAGAGGGAGAAGTGTGAGTAATGATTGAAGAGAGAGAAAATGAGTGGAGAATCTTTTTGAATTTTTTTTCAAAAATGGAAAGTGAACAAGGCCATTTTCCGCACTGTATCAGTATGGGGTCCAAGAGAATAGAGTCTCCGATTCAATTTTTTTCCATCTCTCTTGGAGCCTCCTCACTATATATTCTAAAATTATTCACCAAAATTGAAGTTTGCTGTGAAATCCGTATCTCTCTTTTAGAAGTTAGTCAAAGTACCAGTTGATAGTGAGGGCACTTTGTGTAAAACTTACCAATTTAATTGGCTAGTAGGAAAATGTAAAAAAGTTAAATTTAGGCTCTATTTATTTGACTGTAAAATATTTTTTCTGTAATATAATTTTACAGGGGTAAAACATTTTTGCCTGTAAAGTCTTTTCTGGAAGCGGATGTAAAATGACTTACCCTCAATTCTTATTTAAGTCAATTCATTTTACAGTGTCAATAACTCCTTCAACCCGGTCACCTGGAGTTGTCCTTGGCTCAGTTTGGATGGCAGCAATCCCGAGGGGTAATGAGAATGTGATGCTTTATATCAATGATTCCAACATTATTTACCCAAAAAAATGATTCCAACATTTGGAAGAGATAGGAACGAGAAGTGATACCAGGCTTTTTTGATTCTGACGTCTGGCAGAGACAGGAATAGGAATGTGATCCATGATGACATATTCAACCAGGAATCACATTCCCAAACTGAGTGGGAATTTTGATCCCTCCCTTACCCCATGGAAATCTTAGATTCCTGGCTCATTCATTAAGAAAAAAAAATGTTCACTTCAATAAATTTCCAAAATAATTGTTTCCCGCGTAAGATTACTGAATTAATCCAAACACCAAAATGCAATTCCTCCAGGTATCAAATTCCTAGGAATTCGATTCCCAGTAATCATATTCCTATTCCTATTCCTACCCAAGAAAATTCCCAGTAATTTGATTTCCGGTAATCATATTCCTATTCCTATTCCTATTCAAGATTCCGGCAATCCAAACAGAGCCTCAAAGTCTCCTCCTCAAAATCCAATCTAAATAGGAATCCTTAAATCTCTCTCTCTCTCTCTCTCTCTCTCTCCACACACACGGATAATAAGCGCATAGGGAAAACCATACATGCATCTACCCATATAGCTTCGATAGGCGGTCATATTTGACAAAAAATAATTGGATGGAGTACTCTTGTACAAGGGAACATTGTAGTATCTGTTTTGAAAATATGTTTTCAACAATCAACCAAACATTGAAAAACGAAAACAAATTTTTTTGTCTTAAGTACTTAAGAGTGTCATACTCGCCTTGATCACAATTTTATTTTCATCGATTTCAAGGTTTTGGGTTCTGTTTTATTGCATTCATATTTTCGGTTTTATCACAATAAATAAACATATTTGCTAACATTTTCTAATTATGAGGTTGCCAACGATATTAATTATTTGAACTATATATAAAAAAAACTACAAAAAGCCAGTGTGGACTTGTGCCGACACTGGTCTTCATCTCCCTCTACCACTGCCGGCTCGGATAAGGCATGCTCAGCATACCTGCTTGAGCCATGTGGATCGAATTACTGTGGATATTTGAATAAATACCCCAAACAGGTATTCAATTGTGTTAAGACTCTCCTGCACCGCCTTTTTATCTTTGCGAGGATAACCATAAAACAGTTTAAGTCCCATCATAACTCCTACATCCTAAGTGAATTAAGAAAGCTAAGCCTATTGGATCCAACCAGTGCCTTCCTAATCAACATGACTCCAAGATTTAAGAATCAAGTCCTAATAGGACTCTACCTCTAAAGTGACTATCTTCCCCCATACAAGACTCTTGTTGTACCCTATGTGCTCAAGTTCTAATTTATTTATCCACAAGCAAATTGACTCAGTCATCGGAGGAATGTTGGTTGTCGTCACACCAGTGTCTAGTTATCTCTTGTAGGCTGTCGAGAGTGACGCTGGAAACCGATACATGAGTTAGTAAACGTAAGGGATTGGAATCATTGCATTGGATGGTTGAATGTGAAAGAGCATGAAACCCACTTAAGGGAGTTGAATATAGCTCTTTGTAATATGTCTAGTCCACCTCTTATTTCCATAACACCTCTAATCCACTTTTTTTTGCATTTTCCAAGGTGCAAAGTCCACACTCCATTTTTAATAGACAAATATATCCTCATATTAAATTTAGTACACTATATACTCTCGTCAGAAAAGTCGCCGTCGCAGATAACCATATCTAGAAATCACAAGAGGTGGTTATCTGGCTCACAAGATGGCGTTATCTGTACTATATCCTTTTTTAAAGCTTACTTGGGATCAAATGTGGTTATCTGAACTCACAAGAGCTGGTTATCTGGACTCACAAGATGTGGTTATCTGGACTATATCTTTTTTTAGAAAGCCTAATTGGGATCAAATCCTCACTTCAATAAAAAAGGGTGTTGCTATTGTGTGTCTGTTGGGCACACAATAAGCACAAATTTTAATACATTTATCACTACTTTTATTACATTTATCACATATTTCAACACACTTTCATACTTTTATACACTAAGCAATCTCATAAATGCTGATGACCCCAACTAAATGGGTGTAAATTGAACTTTTGTGAAAAGACAGAGCACCAACGAACAGTAACACTTCCCCCGTCTTCCACTTTTTTACTTCCACCAAAACCAGCACCTCGCAGCCGTCCCGTCTTTCATTTTTTTAAATTCCTCTCTCAATGATTGATTCATCCCCATGGCCACCATTCCCCACTCTCTCCTCAACAATTCCCCACTCTCTCAAACCCTAACATTTCATCGCTTTGGCTTCTGCTCCTTCTTCATTGCTCTCTCTCTCTCTCTCTCTCTCTCTCTCTCTCTCTCTCTGTCTCTCTCTCTCTCGTGACTCGCCGTAGTCGGCTCCATTCTTCTCTCGCAACTGTGTTATTCCGCCGCTTTCGGTGAATAGAGCTGTTTTGAGGAAGCGATGCGTTGGAGTTGGAGGTGGTGCTGGAGTAGTTGACGATCGGGTTGTTGAGGAAGATGGTGGTGACAAGAGAAGAGAGATAGGTAACGTTTCGTCTTAGTTGTAGAAAAAAACTCATTCGAATTTTTCTAAAAACCAGAAGCGTTGATTTTGAATTTCTAGATCAGTATCGATCCATCGATCGATGAGGAATTGTCTGGCAACGGAGGCGGCGATGGTGGGGACAATGTTTTGGTCGGTGAGTTCTCATGAGGTTACGACCCACGGCGGGCTGAGAGAGAGAGAGAGAGAGACGACAATAAAATTAAGAATTCGTGAGGAAGACACAGGTTTTGGTTTACACAGTGGGGTACTTTTGTACTTTGGTTTATGAGTGGATTGGAAATGTTATGAAATTATAGAGTGGATCTACACTTTAAAAAATATCTATAGTGGACTTGGCACTAACTGCCCGTATTTTATTTATTATGCAGGTTTTGATGTATACTGAATTTATGAAAAAAAAAAACAAAATTCATGTTTATCGGGTGCATAACCAATATACGTTTATCCCGGAAAAAAATAGACAGTCACTTATCATTAACTGTCACTTATCATTAACTTGTTCTCAAGAACAAGTTGTGATCCAAAAACAAAAATAGCTACTCCTAGCTAAGTTGTGTATTTGTGTGTGTGTGAGAGAGAAGAGGGAGGCATTGATTGCTTAAACAAGAAGGATTTATGCAGCTTGCAGAGTTCAATGGAGCCATGAAAAACAAAACCCATAAGACAAGGGAATGCTCAAACATGACTACTGTTACAATATTTTCTTTTCACTGTTCAGATCTCAAACAAGGTTAGAGAGAGAGAGAGAGAGAGAGAGAGAGAGAGAGAGAGAGAGAATGAATGAATCTAAATAATCATCAAACACCTAAAACCATGAATAAAATCCAAAAAGGAAAAAGGGAAAAATGATGGAAATAAGAGCCAGCACAGATCAGATAATAATGTAGTTCTGAGCAGCCACCACCACCTCTGGTTATTTTTTGCCTCTTCTGTTTTTTAAAATTTGTGTGTGGCTAGCCAGTGCCAACTGCATCTATTCCACAGCCTGCAAGCAAACTGTATGTATAGTAATAATATCAGTTAATTATAAAACTACTGTATATAAAACTACTAAATATTCTGATTCCAGTCACACAACATAATACCCATAACCCATGTGCATGCTTCAAAGATTCCTTATTACTTTTCCACCATCTACTGGAGCGTCACAAAGCGCGCGGGAGAACATAACACGTGAATGAATAATAATAATAATTATTATTATTTTCTGACTCTGTGACTTTTTTATTTTTGTTTAGGTAAAATTATCATGCACTCAGGCACATAATAGACCCAAAAAAGTGTAATGACGAATGCTTTTATGTTATTTACGGGACTCACTTTTGAAATATTTATGTCCATCTATGACGGGTTCCGCGATCAAATTTCGTGTTCATAGATTTATTCTGAACGTGTCACAGATAAATAAATAAATAAACATAATTTTGGCAGACAGGACCCAGATAAAAAAAAATCAAAAAAACAAAAAAAATAGAACTGTAGTATAAAAGACCAATATCTAATTAAAGATTTCGCCAAAAGAATCCGGAAAATAATCTTTGACACCCTGTCCATTTTGTTACGGTTTTCCGTAAGATATAGTAGTATAAAAATTACCACTCCACTATAAACAAAAGAATATAAAAGCTGACATATTCTTCCTTAAAAACAAAGAAAGGCCATTTTCTGTCCTTTGACCATGCGGGTCTGTGTAACCCCCAACTGGCACCCAACTAGAGCCAAATCGCAGTCTCAATTATTAGTAGTACATTATGAAAATAATTATTTTATTTTTTGGGGAAAAAAGGGGAACTTATTTGTAGTGATTCTTGTCAGAAATACTACTCCATAATTAACCTACTATTATTATTATGATCGAGTATTAGTTCGGCTATGCGTATGCAAAATACATGAACGCATCTTAATCGGTTATTTCAATAAATCAACGGTCCGGATTTTAAACACTTTTTTAAAAGTTTGCTCTTACCGGTAAAAGAGCAAAGGCCAATCTGCACCGTCAAAAATGTTTTTGAAAAATGCAGATGCATTGTCTGTGTATTTGGCGTACGCACCCGTGTAGTAATATTGATTGTGTATGTATGAAGAATGAGTGTACCTGTGGTAGGAACCATGGGTGTGGGCTTTGAGATGAGGGTCGGGACAGTGGGCATCGGGCCTGCTGCAGGTGTTGGGGAGAAAATGTGAGCTGGGAGGCCCATGATCTGTGATTGGTGGTGGTGGTAGTGATACAGAGGGTACATGGGCATCAATGAATTACCACCTACCATAGCTTGACCCGGATACACTTGAGTGAATTGCTGCCCCCCGTTCATATACGACCCTCCGCCTCCGGTGTACCCTACTTTCTGCATCCCAAAATGAACCACATGACAGTAATTACAGTGTTGGCTTAAAAATAGGCAAATGATAATGTCAAAACGGTTTTTGTTAGTGTTAAACTCCAACGCATAAAAGAAGAGATCCTCTAAAGTCCCTTCCTACGATCCAATTTGGGATATTTTGGGGTGCTTTTTTTTTTTTTTCCTTTGGGTTATCAGAATCGAAGTATGCATAACAGGCAGACCATCCATGTAAAAAGAAAAAAATTAGTACTCCTTCCGTCCCAAATTGGATGTCCATTTCTTAAACCCGTACCATTTTCAATTGTTTATATCTTTCAATATGAATCTCCAAAAATATCCAATATGAATCTTGTTTGATAGTTTTCGACGAGTTCTATAATACAAAGTGTTCATAATTATGAAAAACATTATAAATAGAAAGATATAACAATCGAAAAATAGGACGGGTTTCAAAAATGGACATCTAATTTGGGACGGAGGGAGTAACATTTATTGGACGCCAGAATCCATGCCTCGGGTCAGGCCCATTTTCAATTTTTTCTTTTTCAGTGTAGAATTAGCATGCAGTAGATCAGTGCACTGCTAATTGCATATATACTCACATGATTGTAACTCATATCTGAGCTGGTAATGTAAGTCGGAGAGTACCTGTGGAGAAGGAACAAAAAGAAGATAAGTTGTAATACAACTCGCATAATTAAGCCGCGTCCTATCTCGTATGTTAATCAAGTAGACGTACCCGTAGAAAGGAACGGCCTGTTGGTGCTGGTGACGAAATGGCGGCGTGGGTGTAGTCCCGGCCGCCTGGTAATACCACTGCACGTGACTCGCAGGTGCCGGTGACATAGATCTCGCTCCAACATTGGATCCTACGTACAGCCGAGAAAGAAAAGATTAATTCTTTTTTTTAAGTTCTTATTAATATCGTAAAGTACAGTCTGTAGTATTTTAGTACTCCATCCATTCCTTAAAAAGAATAGTGTATTTTATTTTGAATTAATCCTAAATAAGCGTGATATTAAAAAGTTGTTAGGTAAAACTTAGTATATTTTCTATTTTGTCCTTAAAAATTATTTTTTTTTAAAAAGCTGGTCGGTAAAATTTAATGATAATGTCTCCATCAAAGACAATAGTGGAAATTGAATATAAAAATTGAAATAAAAGATGTAATAATGATACTTTCTTGATAAGTTAGAATTACGAAGCTAGACACTTAAAAAATGAACAGAAGGGAAAATGAAGGAAAAAAGATCATTGAAAATTTGTTTTTCCTCCAGACATCTCAGATGGGACTGGTCGATGGATCAATGTGGTAATTGAATTCTGTAAAAGTACCGTTGGACGATTATTGCGTAGCGGGTTCCATGCATACCTTGTGGAGGCGGTGGTGGCTGCGGCGGCATGGTCGCCGCCGATCTGAGGCGTCGAGCTCCGAGGGAAGCCAAATTGCAGTTGGCTCGGCGCCCATTGATGATTGGCGTGGCGTCCTCACAAGCCTTCTTAGCCGCCTCGCCATCCTTAAATGTAACCTGCATATATAGAATAGATACAAAATTTCTCGTTATGGTATTTGAATTTGAAAGCATGCAGATTATGTTTGCTCAACTAGCTAGCTGCTATAGTATTAGTATAGTAGTAGTACTTACGAAGCCGTAGCCCTTGGATCTGCCAGTGAGCTTATCAGAGATGATGACGGCCTCCAAGATCTCGCCGTACTTCTCGAAGTGGTCCCTCATGGCCTCCTTCGGAGTTTCCCATGCCAATCCTCCCACGAACACTTTAGTCAACGTTGTATCTCCGAACTGACCAGTACCACCCACATTGTTACTCATAGTCATCTTGGAACCTCTAGTAATTACTAGTTGTAGAAGAAAGCAAGCTAGGTAGCTCACAAACTGTTCCTATGGAGTATAAATGTATGTACGTAGTAGTATCAGTCCGATCTGTATGAATGAGAGAGGGAGGGCGACAGAGACAGAGAGAAGGGGTGGGGTATCAATTGAATTGAAGTGGGGTTTGAATAAGGAAGGGGACGAGTGAATATAAAAGAAGGGGAAGTGACAGGGTGGCCACTTATTATTATTTTTTTTTAACTGGATGTCCGGATCAGCTTATACGCACTTCAACTAATTTTAAGGCCCTGATTGTAGTAGACCCAAGGTTTTGAATGATTAACCTCTGTGAGATTCAAATATGTGACCTCATGATTAAATACTTATTTCTGTGTCATATCAACTTTGTCAACCCCTTAGGATTGACTGGGTGGCCACTTGAGAATTTAGAATATGTTGTGGTAATTAATACAGGTATGAATGTGTGTATGTACATATGGTTAGCAAATATAATACTAGTACTTATAATAATGAAGGAAAACAGTGGGACAGAAGGGCAGCCAGATAGATTTTGTGTGTTGAAGTTGCGTGGGATTAAAAAATAAGTAAATATAAATATTAAGGTTTCACAATAAAAAAATACTCCATCCGTCCTTTTTATAGTGTGTACATTTTTATTTTGGGTTATCCCTTAATAAGTGTGTGTTTTGAAAAGTTAGTAGGTGCATTTCCTATTTTGCCCTTAAAAATAGATTCCTTTTTAAAAAGTTAATGGGTATTATTATATTGATAAGGGTAAGTATTGGAAAGTAGTTGTAAAAGTTGATGTGAGAGAAAAAATAATTGGAATTTTCAGATAACACATTTAAAAAGGGACGGATGGAGTAATAATTGGGTCCACATACTCTTTGGAAAAGTCAGAGGTCTTCAAAAAATAGAAGTTCGGGTATATTCATTTAGGGATTTATCATGAAAAGAAATACAAAATGGGATTAAAAAGTAGTAAGTAAATATAAATATTAAGGTTCCACAATCAAAAATAATAATCGGGTCCACAGTCTTTGGAAAAGTCAGAGGTCTTCAAGAAATAGAAAGTTCGCGTATGTTCATTTTGGGATTCATCATGAAAAGAAATACAAAGAGGTTACATATTAAACTCGGCCCTAAAATCCATAAACAAAGATTTTACGAGTAGTTTGAACGGCTCTAGGCCAGCAGGAGGACTCGCGGATGGATATCTTCTCCTTGGCAGAATCAAGCCATATGTTGAGGCAATAGAGCTAGAGCGTGCGAGCTCGAAGAAGAAAACAAATTGGATAGGAGAAGCTACTTTCCGACCCAAGGGCAGCGATGCCGAGCCCAACTAGGGGTGGGATACAAGTAACAAAAGTCCCTTCTAGTCTAGTCACAAGGGAGAAGGAATCCTCCCTGTGACCAAACTTGATGCGTTCGACTCATTCTGTAACCAGACTTGCTGCGTTCAAAGATAAAGATCCTTGGAAGGCTGCGCAATAACACTCGAAAGCTCGTCAGAAGATCCGCCAGGAATATTAGAAATCTGAGAAGAAGCATGAACAAACAAGGCTTGTGTAAGTAAATTTACAGTGTATCAATATCGAGAGAGCATACGATTCCTACAGAAAATCATCTACATTGTGGGTCTGAATTTGAAAAAATTATTGACAATGAAAAAGTATATTGAAGTAAGTAAATTTGTGGTACAAGTAATTATAAACCACACAATGTCAAATTTAGACCACACAACTTTTATTTGCATTACCATTTGTGTCACTACAAGAAAATTGATATCCCCCAACACTTTATTTGCATTACCATTAGTGAATAGATGTGTGGGAAAATGGCTAGTAAATTAATAAAGATGGAGTTCTGAACAGTAGTATTCTTATAACTAATACTAGAAAAAACTTGCAGCAATGTTTTTAGCGGCTGCTAAAAGTGTGTAAGGTGTCACTAAAGGATGGTCTATAATGACGTTTGTAGAATATATATATAACCGTTGTTGGAGAAGCATGTGACAATGGGTATCGAGTCTACACCAATGGCCAAAGTCGCTGTAATTGAAACAAAAAGCTAGAAAAATAAATATTGTACCTACCTCGACGAGGATACGGCAGCAGTTTACACAAGCGCTGGTATAAGACACGCAGGTCTACAACAACATTTCGAGAAACTTTGAGCGATGCTTTTGGCTGCTGGTATTAACCATTTTTCCTGCACTGTGCAGTACTTAAAGAACTTTTACAGAGCAAAAAAGTATTAGCGCTGTTCACGGTCCGGATTTCTATGAATTTGAGGACCGAATTGTGAGTTCCAATCCTAAGAAAATGCAAGCCGTGTCCGAACCAAAAGTCCTACTGTCCGTTTTCAAACCAATTCATGATTCAAAGTTCGGACTTGATTTTATCCACGAGTTACATTCCATAAACACTAAATGCAATAAAAAAAAAGCCGAACTAAAATTAAAGCAATTAAAGCCCATAAAAGAACAACAAACACGCACTACCTTTACATATCATACTCTATTTTAGACTTTGCTCGAAATATAATTAAAGAGAACTAAGATGTAATGTATATCAGTACACGGTATACGTTCTTTTTTATCCAAGTAATAAAATTACACTTTACACCCTTAGGTTTTATATAGTTACACTATATCACACTAAGGTAAATAGTTACAAAATAATTTATAACAATAAGTAAAATTATAATTGTTTACCAAATACTACACATATATATACATATAGCGCCAACTTCCAGTCAGGGATCCCTGACTGGAAGGTTTTGGGCGTTTTGAAGGTTTTAAAAATTATTTTCACAAAATCCCAACCGTCCAATGTGTTTAAAACGTGTTTTTAAGGTCCCCGCGAGAAATCATCCAAAAAAAATACCGGGAAGACCTTGATCCGAGCAGTTTTCACAAAACCTGTAAATGACCGTCCAATGTGTTTAAAACGTGTTTTTAAGGTCCTCGCGAGAAATCATCCAAAAAAATACCGGGAAGACCTTGATCCGAGCAGTTTTTCACAAAACATAAAACCTTTGTGAAAAACTGCTCGGATCAAGGTCTTCCCGGTATTTTTTTTGGATGATTTCTTGCGGGGACCTTAAAAAACGTTTTAAACACATTGAACGGTTCAGATCATAAAAAAAATATCGGGAACGTGGAGGTCCGGAAGTCAGGAGCCCGGGCTAGAAGCTCTCCCTATACATATATTTATTTTTATTTATTACTTATAAATATCTTGCGGTCCGGTTTGGTTAATCAACAGTTTTATAATGAAAAACCATAGACTGAGTGTAAGAGAGGTTCTGTGATGGATGAGCTGGAGAGGTAAAAATAATTAACAATAAACAACAGAAAAGGGAAAAGAGTGATCAAGAGGAAGGGTGAAGAACAGAACAGGAGTATACTGAAGAGACTAAGGCAGAAGATAGCGCTTAGACTAGTCTATGGCAGCCCCAAATGGTCTAAAGAATGGAATGACCTCACTGGGAAGAATGTTCTCCTTCCGGAATCAGTGATTATCCACTCTCTCTCTCTAGAATCCACCTTGGGAATGTGAGGGAATGTTTCTTATTTATAGGCAACCTGAGCCAATGATCTGGTGTCAGGCTGTCGTCCTATAATATGAGAACACGTGTCCCCTTCGTACATCCTGACTGCGCGGGTGACGTCACCCACCGCGCGGCTTGCTTGGGCGCGCTACTCTACCCCTTGCGCAGAGAATCCTCTTATTCTTTTATAGCCACTAAACCACAGGATCTCCCTTTATTCCCGTGTGGGCAAGGTCATGACCTGTTTGGTCGTGCCTATAGCGCAACCAACTCTCAGGGGGGCCCTCAGGTCCTGCCTCCAGACCAGAGCAAGTATGATTACTTGGGCTAAACATGGACTGGTTCCTCGCATTCTTGCTCATTTATATGGGCCGCGCCAGCCATGAGACCCATGGGCTTTTCAAAATTCATTAGCTTACAGGAATACAGAGTACACGGTCATTAAATTTTTTTTTCAAAATTCATTAGGTATTCAGGATTCTAAATTTTGAAAATTAGATCGATTGTTTTACAGTTATCTCATTCAAATGATTTTCTACAAGACTACCCAAAAATAGAATCTAACAAACTCGGAAAAAAATTGAGCAAAGGAAAAAAAAATTAAGCCAATTCAAATTTGAGGTAAACAGAGGAGAAAAAAAATTTAACAAAGGAAAAAAGTTAAGTCAATAAGAATAGTTTGAAGAATGAAAAAATGAACGAAGAAGAAGAAGAAGAAAACGTTAGTTTAGGGGCTTTTAACTCCGTTAGTCTCCGTTAATTTTTTCCTTATGAAACGACGTCGTTTTGATTAAGATATAAGGAAGGGGGGTTGGGAGCCATTGGATCTTATTTTTGGTGTGTTGTCAAACCCACAACAAAACCCTCACAAGATCCTCACAGAGAATTCCTCATAGAGGATCCGGATCCATGGTTATGGAGAGATGTTTTCCCTAGTCGGGCTCTGACAGCGCGCAACTGGGTGCTACCGCTGGGGGTAGCCTGCGCTAGTGGTCCATGGCGGTTGATATCGCGCGCAGGTGCTACGTGTCACGCGGTGACGGATGACACTTGTCATTACGGTATTGGGAGGTCAACCTCAAATTGGGTCATCAATTCGTAAACTGCTGACCTTCCCTACACCGAGCAACATATCATGATTTTTTAAATTTTCAATCTGTGTTTGGACCATTAATCCACGTATCTAATTCAAAACGTACGATTCGGTTCAATTCGGACCAGATTCACGGTTCACAGGTTGGTTTAGACAGTGATTCACGCGGTCAATAATAAATCGCAAATGATAGGTATACACATTTACCATACACAACCATCTCACATATGTATAGAGTCCATCCTGTATGGGCCCTCACAAATGTGAGAGGAGGGTGTGGTTTTTGTGTATGTATGTAGCTTTGGTGAAATTAAATTAGAAGCGGAAAAGACGGTCTTTTATATCAACAATGTAATGGTAATAGAGAAACAAAACGCAACTACTTATCAATAGAATATGCAATAATGCTACTCACACAGCAAACCCACACAGCAGCTGCACATCAAGGGCCAAACGACGTCGTTTGGCTTAAAAAAAAAAAAAAAATTCCAAAATCTAAAACTCGCGCCTCTTCTGCCTGTTCTACCTCTTTTCCTCTTTTCATTTTCCCCCAAATTCTCAATCTCCATACGGGGAAGAGAGAACTAGAGACCAGCCGGCATCCACCACCGGAGCACCACCACCACCGGCAGCCACCACCGGAGCACTGCCACCACCGCACCAAGAAGACACCTCCGTACAAGAAGTCGTTCAAAGCAGACCCGCCATAAAAGGTTCTCTCTCTCTCTCTCTCTCTCTCAAATCATAGAGATAACCCCTAATTGGAAAACAAGGGTTCCAATTATAGGAAAACTAGGGTTCCAATTTGAGTTTTTAAGAAAAGTGATAGCATTTCT
>JAXBDA010006378.1:0-21001 GCA_036023075.1 Gaultheria prostrata
TTTCAAAATCAAAGGGTAAAAAAGGGAATTCACCACCTATTGTCCCATCTAGTTATGAAATGGGACAATTTTTTTGGGACGACAAAAAGTGTTAACTGGGACCATAAAATGGGGACGGAGGGAGTATCTCCCTTCTTAAGCTAAAATTTTGGCTGTCCTTGTGAGCTTTTACAATTCCATCCGACAAGATCATTACTCCCTCCGTCCCGAATTTGTTGTCCATTTATGAGTTTGCGTGCCATTTTTCAATTACTTATATCTCTCAATCTATAATGTGTTTTACAATTTTGAAAATTTTGTTTAATAGTACTCATCGAGAACTATCAAACAAAATCCATATTGAATATATACAACATTACACATTGAAAGATATAACCAATTTTTTGAGGTGCAGTGAATAGTGAAAATGGACAACAAATATGGGACGGAGGGAGTACATAATACATCATTGTAAAAAGTATAAAAAACTTCTTTTTTTGATATATGTGACCGAGCGATCGTTCAATTATTGGTCTTTAATTCCATTAAAATTACTTAGACTACGCTTATCCGAAAAAGTTCTTTCAAGTTTTTCGGTCCCGACAGCTAAAAAAGATAAGAGATGATAGATCTTTACTATGATTTTAAATGGATCCTGCTGGTTGGTTGACTGATGATTCGATATCCTCCAAAATTTATCAAGATGCGTATATATTATCTCATACACTAAGAAAGAGATAAGATGAGGTCAATAAAATCAATCTAGGGTGTTATACCCCATGGGGTCAATACTTTAATGAGTTAATTTGTTTTACAATGAAGGAAATTAGTATAATAGAAAGCAAATCCTTTTAACAAGGGCGTTGACCGGGAGTGAAATTATGTTTAGCCTTACCCCTGCGATGAAGCCCTAGCCTTTTCGTCTCCTCTCTGCGCCGCCTCTCCGGCGGCTGCTTCCGGCCGGCATTCTGCCGCTCTCCCTTTCCCAGCCACCCCTCTCTCCTTGCTCTCTCCTTTCCCCCTCTCTCCCACCCACCCTCTCCCCAGCCATCCTTATCTTCGTCCGTTTTTCGTCTCCGCTCTAGGCCTCCATCCATTCTGGGCCTTCTTTCAATCAGCAGGAAAGTTTGCCATTTTTCTTCCTTGCAAAGGTCAGTCCCTGGGGTTTCGCTGAGCTCAAAGATGAAGATTAATTTATCAAGATGAAGTTTCAGCACTTTTAGAGTCTCAAATCACAATCGTTCAGAGGCGAGTCTAGTTCGGCCTCATTGGGGTACAAGCAGATGAGTAATTTCTCAGTGTATGTCGACAATCTCCCTAATAGTGTTGGAATACCATGGTTCTCCAAATTCTTCAGCAATTTCGGTCATGTTGGGGATTTTCATATACCGAGCAAAAGAAGTAGACGAACAGGTAATCGATTTGGTTTTATCAGATTTTCCAACAGAAGAGAGGTGGATGTGGCGATTGCAAAAGCAAATGGCTTATGGATTGGTAGGAGAAATTTGATTGTTGAAAGGGCAATTATGATCGTGGTCTCAATAATTCCAATTCTGAAATGCATTATCAGTCATCAAGGAGATGCCACGATAGTTACCAGAAGCCAGGCCCAGACCCAATCTCAGGTGAATCTGGTAAGTTCTCTAAGCAAGTAGAGAGGAATTTTACTATTAATGTTCAACCAGTTGCAACTGAATGGTTAACTAGAAGTGCGGTGGCTAAGCTTAAAGAGTTAACAACTTCGGAAATGATTCAAAAAGCTTTCAGTGAGATAAAATTTTGTAATGTGAGGGTTCGACATATGGGGGGTCTGGATATGATTGTTACTTTCAACTCTAAGGAGGATAGAAATCTGGCCCTGAATAATCCATCCGTAAAGAATTGGTTCAAGAATATCAAACCATGGAATGGGGAAGCTGCAGGTTCATCAAGATTGGTATGGCTTAAATGTCGAGGTATGCCTCTTAGTGCTTGGTGTTATCAAACCTTCAAGAGAGTTGGTGAGATTTGGGATAATTTTGTTACCTTAGATGTTGAGACGTTGAAAGAAGAAACATTTGATGTTGGTAGAATGCTGATTGCTACTGATCATATTCAAAATATAGATGAATGGATTAATATCATAGTTAGGGGAAGGAATTATAGAGTGAAGGTTTGGGAGGAAGTGTGTAATGACTTTTTCAATGAAAAGTCTGTTCGTGAATGGGTTAAATCCCATCTCCATGATATTGGTAGTCAATTTATTCCAGTTATTCAGGACCATCAAGATGATATTGGAAGAGTGGTTTTAAATCAGGAGGTGCCGGGTCATTCAAAGTCAGATGTGCATTTGGAAAATCCCCAAGGAAATCCAGTCATGGTAGCCCAGCAAAAAGATGATGCTACACCAATTAGGGGCGATATCAATGAGACAGTGAAAGAGGATCTAGTGAAGGAATGGGATTGGAGTGAAAGAGGGTCTAATGATTTTGCAAGTGTGTTGAATGCTAGTGGTGCAGTTATTGAAGAAAATTCAAAGAAAAAGTCAGTTTCTAAGACAGCTGATATTGTTTTAGAAACTATTTATGAGGAAGATGAAGAGTCCATGGTAGGTGAGACAAACAATTCAATGATCAGTTCTCCAAATGATGACGTTCAAATGGTTGACTATTTGAATGTTTATCAAGAAAAGAATAAAGGGGTTGAAAATAGTAACATTGGTGCTGCAACATTATTGGAAGTTCCAAAAATCCTAACGGCCAAAGAGAAAAGGGCTAAGATTAGGAAAAACATTAGGGATATTCTTGAGGAGGGCTGTCCAAATGAAGGAGTACTTGAATCTTCAAGTGAGCATTCCGAGTCTATAAACTCAGAAGATATTCTCAGAAGAAACTCTATTATAATCAAAGGATTTGAAGAAGCAGTGAACATTAGTAAAAGATTGGGGGTGTTCCACCATGAAAGTGATGAAATGGTGATTAAGAGAATGGCTCACAAGGAAGGGGAGTTTTTGTTGGTATATCTTATTGGGAGGACTCGGCCCAACTTTCAGGAATCCAATATTCAATCCAGACTAGATAGATTTTTGCTTTCCCAAGAGTGGCTGGAGAGATTCATGGTCCTTCAATGGGGCCTTCCTAGACAGATTTCTTATCACTGCCCCATCATAAACTAATGACTGGGGTCTAATGCCTTTTCGGTTCATTAATGCATGGATCAAGCATCCAAAATGTCTGCAAATTATAAAGGAGTGTTGGGAATCAGAGGTTGAATTCGATTGGTCTGGCTTCAAAATAATGCAGAATCTTAAAAAGTTGAAGGGTTGTCTGAAGGAGTGGATCACCAATATTTGCTTCTACACAGTCCTTTGGTTGCTTTGGCTGGAAAGAAAACATGTCGTATTCAGAATCAAAGTGTTAAATGAAGAGGAGCTGGTGGATATCATAAAGACTACGGTTGCAATTTGGATAAATGCTTGTTGTTCGGATTTCTCGTTTGTAGTTTGTCTGTGATTCTAGTATTCGGTTTGTTTGTGAATCTGGAAAAGGGTTGGGTTTGTCAATAGTACCATTAGCATTTGGTTGTATGGGGGATATCTATCTGCTGTGTCTATGGGATTTTTTCTGGGGTTATTCAATTAGGTTTGCTGCTCAAACAACTCTAATGTTTACGGTTTTGGAGTTCTGGCATGAAGAAGCTTTTTGGAAATTCAAAGTTTGATCTATGCTTGTGATGATCCAGAATCCGCCTAGGATTCTTAGCTGAATCAGAGGCTTTATGTTGATTGATTACAGTTTGAGGTTGAAGCCACTCAGCATTCGGAGTTCAGATATTTTGAAGAGCTTTTGTTTTGGAGACTTGCAGTTATGCCTTAGTTGTGCTACGATCAGAAGTTGTTATCATAGTAGTCCTTTAGGTGCTTTTGTCCATTCCTGGTTGTGGTTGGTTCCTTACCAACTTAGTTTTTGGTTATTTCCTTTGGGTCCTTGGTTGGCTTGTGCTTGTCGTGTCCGGGGGTGCCATCCTTGTTGGGATGGATGTCCGGGTCCGTTGTGATGCTGGTTATGCCTTGGGTCCCTTTAATTATTGTAATGTGTTTTCAATGATTAATAAATTTTTCCTTTGCTGATCAAAAAAAAAAAAAAAGGGCGTTGACCTCCACACCATAAAACAAGTTGTGGTCATTGAAGGTAATATTTAAATGTTTAATGCAGAGCATGTGTTTTCAACATATGTGAAAATATATATTACTAAAACTCTTTGATCGAGTCACGATGTGTTACAAGAACCGGAAAAATATGAAGAGAATTAATAAATTCATTTTTAAGAAGTGGGGAAAATTATCCTTGCACGTCTTGTACTTAAAGCCATTTTCATATATCTCTATCTCTCTCCACTTATTATCCAAAAAACCGGGAAAACAAAAAAATTTGTTCACTCTCATCGAAAGAGGATGAACAAAACCCTCACCCTGATTTGTTGAAATATTGTGGGGTTCACAAAATCAATACACTTTTTGGTAAGCATGACATCACTTTGTGGTGGGATCCACACTATTTTTGGTGAACTCCACACCATTTCAACTAATGATAGTGAGAGTTTTGTTCACCCTCTTTTGGTAAGGATGAACAAATTTTTTTTCCAAAAAACCTACCTTAAAAACTAAACCAAACAATATTCGATGGGAGTTCTAACTGGAAAGTTAAATCTTTCACCTTTGTCTGTTTTTAGTTTGATGGTTAGGGGTATCAATGCAGCTTACGCACACATCGATTAATCGTCTCCCTAGTTTAGTCAAAGGTGGGTCATCCGCTCTAGGACTAGGGGATTCACGAAGTTAGTATTTTCTTGGTTTGATCCCAAAAATCAAACTCTAATCAATTGTGTAGGGAGCAAACTCGCAAACCAACTAGACGATGCTTTGTTTGGTACTCCTCTCAAAAAATTTATCTTTGAAAATTTTCAAAATATTTATATCAAAATGTAAAAATATTTTGACTTTTGTATCAAAATATTTATTTATTTATTTACTTTTAGATGTATACCACGCACCTCTATTCAAAATGTAAAAATATTTGTTAAAATGTTAAAAAAAAATTGAATAAAGTTCGCGCCCCTAATTTTTCGCCGTGAGCGTCTCCCGAATTTCAGGAAACGGGGGTAGAGAAATACTTGACTTAAAAATGCGATGATTATTTCAATTAATTTTGATAGTCGGGACTTGACTTTTAAAATTTTAGAGTCACCACTTAACAATGAGTTCAAGTGTGCTAAGTCACCCCCCAAAGACATTTTCAGAGAAAACGTCCTCGAGAAAATCTTTTGGCGATTTTGCCTTTTTGGTCTGCGAAAACATAGAATAGGTTCGAGGATTTACTATTACGAGTAGGGAAGGTGTTAGGCACCCTACATCGCCCTTTCGGTACTTCTTTTCCAAATTAACCCTTTTAAAAATTATCTCTTGCGGAATAAACAACAAATGCGGGGAACGCGTGCAAAGATTGGAACCCGAGTGTATGAACGGCAAAACGGTAATATTGGATCTGGCCGTTCATACCTGAAATTATGCAAAGGCAAAACAAGTCCTAGAGGGGGGGTGAATAGGACTACTAACTAAAAAATTAACAACAACGAGAGATAGTCAATCACCCAAGTTCTATGGCTATTCAAACAAACCAACAAGTTCAATGCGAGGAAACTAAAGCAAGGAGACAAAACACTCAATATACGTGGAAACTACTTAGGGTCCAACACCCTAAGCATAAAACCACGGCCTTACTCTACTTATATTTCATAATCCAAAAGGTACAAGAAGTTCAAAGACAAAGAATTTACCCACAAGCCACTTGCTATTCCTAGCTCCAACTCTTGAACTAGCACCCCGTGCTCCTTCTTGAATTCATGAACCCACGAGAATCACCATCTCGATCTCCGCATCACAACGGCTCCGGATCATCCGGCCAAGTAGACTTGAAGGCACCCAAACATGATGAATGAAAAAAGATTTGATTTTTGTGAAAGTTTTTGCAAACTAAAATCAATCTAGGGTCAATCCATGGAGAGGAAAGTTCTAGATTGAATAAAGGTGAAAAGAGCAAGCTCAAATCACCAAGTACATCAAGTTCACAAAGAGAGAAGGGAGGAGACTTTCTCTCTCTAAAAATGGGCTGATTTTTTATCAAGTGGGTGCCCTAAAATGAGAGAAAAAGAGCTTATATAGTGTGCAATTTCGTGCTCCCAAAGATAGCCACTCAAAACACGATATTTGGCCACTTAAAGAGTTTGACAGACGCGTGCAAACGCTTGCAGACGCTCCGACAGGATTAGGACACATGGCACAATCAGGGCTGTTCAAAGACACGCGTCTGTAGACACTTGAAAACGCTTTTAAAATGATCTGAATGGTTAAGATTAAAACACGTGTCAAGAGATGCCACTGAAAGAGGACGCGTCTGCAGACTCAAGCAAACGCAACATGTTAAAACCCACAAATCTATACTAAAATCATGGGATTCTAAAGTTTAATCAAAGCACTTGAAAACCCAAAACCATGCACGATAAATCGAGAGATTTGAATGACCTAAATGCGTAAATGATATGCATGGTTATACCTTTCTGGATAGGCTTCAAAAGCTTGGAGCGGCATCAACTTTGGCGATGAAGCTTGAAAGCGCAAGAGAGGAGCATCTAGACTCAGACACTTATATAAACCTACCTCCCAAACCCAAACAAAGATTACAAACTCAAATGGTTTGATAAACCCGGAAATCGCCAATAAACCTTACAATACCCTCGTTTCCATCGATGAGCCTAATTTAGTTTTAAAATTTCAAAATCAATTTATATTGAGTTGGTTAATGAAAAGCGGCCGCAAGGACGCAATTCGTTTCAGATTATTCAAGCACGGCGTATTTGATTTCGACGGCGTTTGAAATCCTCAACTTAATATAAATTAACTTCGAATAGCCTTTAAAAGGGGAATTCAAAATCAATTTGCATTGACTTTGCGATACTGGAGCGGTGTACTCAATTTCGACGGCACCGGTAGCTACAATTCAATGCAAATAGACTCCGAAAGGGGAAAGGGAATGTTTAGATTTAAAACATGGGTGAGACTATCGACATGGATATTATAATATAGAACCAAAACACGAACGTCCCTAACCAGTTTTAAAACTTCAAAATCAATTCATATTGAACTGGTTAATAAAACATGGCCACGAGGACATATTTTATTTCAGATTATCAAGTGCGGCCTACTCGATTTCGGCGGCGCGTGAAATCCTCAATTCAATATGGATTAACTTCGAATTCTCGAAAGGGGAATCCAGAATCTTCTTGCATTGACTTTGCGATACCGGAGCGGTGTACTCAATTTCAACGGCACCGGTAGCTACAATGCAAGCCAACTCCGAAGAGGGGAGGGGGATATTTACATTTAAAACATGGGTGCGACTAACGACAAAACACAAATATCCTTTTCCTTCGTTTGGCGAATCGAATCTGTATTGTGGAAACTAGAATGAATTATATTCCTGGCATTTTGGTGACTCAGTCCTCCAATTGCCAATGATATTGGATCAGCTTCCAAGATATGAATTTAATTCCAGATAAGAATTTGTATTGTGGAATCTAGAATGGGTCATATTCCTGGCGTTTTGGTGACTCAGTCTTCCGATCGCCAATGACACTGGATCAGGTTCCTCAATACAAATGATAATTCGAAAAGCCGGCGGGTGCTAATAAAACCGTACTACAACTTTTCGAACTATTGAAATGAGTTTCGAGAAAAAGGATATTTATGATAACTCAAAAATCTGCAGGTATCGATAACCACGCAACAATTTTTGAATTACCGCAGCAAGCTTTTTTATTTATGATATTTCGAAAGTAGGTAGGTAACGACCGTACAACTACTTTCGAACTTCCAGATAATTCGAAAATTGGTAGGTAACAACCATACAACGATTTTCGAATTGCCGGAGTGAAATAAAAATTATTTGCATTAGTTTTTTCAAGGTGGCAATGATAAAATGACGATACAGGCACGAACCGGAAAATCAAACTTTTATTACCTTGGCAACTTCAAAATTACAAAGGAAGTGGAAGACAATGTTTAGCAACACGGAACCATAATCCGAGATAGCAAAATAAATTTACTATCGCGGGCTATGCTAACGATAATGCGTACAAAATCTTCCGTTGGCGAAAATTAAATGCCTTCTCTGAGCTATACATCGAGAACAAAAATGATTGTGACACAAACTTTGTGCCACAACCAACCACAACCCCACTCACATGGGGTGTGGGCCCCACATGCGGGCCCCACACCCGATGTGAGTAGGGTTGTGGCACAAAGTTTGTGTATATATCATTATTCGACCATGGAGAATTCTACTAACACTGCCTCACAAAAGAAAATAACCTAAAAAGCAAACTCTCTTTCTTCTCTTGGACTCACGGTGTAAAAACTAGTGGACACCAGAAGACCTTAAATTAAAGGCCAACACATGTGTAGGACACTTTTTCTAATCCCTCCCTGCAAATCAAACTCTTTTGAATACCAATTGATGAGAAGCTCCTTCGACCTTTTTTCCTTCCAGCATTTTCTCCCTAGACCTTCTCCCCTTTTCACACTTTTTTCCCCCAATTTTCTGTGTCCTTCTCTGCATGCATGGGGGGCCTATATATAGGCATACGGAGGCGGTTTGAGCCGCGATTATAAATGTGGCCTATGAGCAATGAGCCGCGACTATAAACGTGGCCCAAAAAGTGATGAGCCGCGGTTATAAACGTGGCCCAAAAAGCAATGAGCCGCGGTTATAAATGTGGCCCATAAGGCGGTCTGACCGTTTACCCCTCGGTCCAATGGAATCATACTGCCTTCTTGAATCTTGGAGTAATATTTCGGACACTTTCTATTTTTCTTTTTGAAAATTTTATTCGGAGCGGCGGGGCAAAAATGGGGTGTCAACATAAAGATGAAAAATTAAGCAATCTTATACAATTAACCCTTTTATTTTTATCTAAAAAACTTATCTTAAAACTGACAATCAAACAAAATTCCCTCTGATTCAGTTGACCTCACAATTTAAAACGTGCGGTCACCAGTGGAATTAAACATCACCAAAAATTTAATAATCTATATCATGTTCAACTTCTCAAAAAAATAATGGAAACTCATGGATCTGCAAGTTGGGGACTCGTTTTCCCAAATCAAGTGATGATCATAGGAAGAAAAAGACGGCAAAAATGAATGTAGATTCGAATGTTTACTATTCTTGATCAACTTGAATCTTTATTCTAACATTCAAGGAATCAAACTCTTCGTAAACGTATACATATATACATATAAATGTTTATTATTCTTGATCAACTTGAGTATTTATTTAACATTCAAGAAATCAAACTTCTCGTAAGCGTGTACGTACACAGATACGAATGTTTATTATTCTTGATGAACTTGAATATTTATTCAACATTCAAGAAATCATACTTTTCATAAGTGTGTACGAGTGTACACACGCAAACACAAATGCTTATTTTTATTAATTTTCTAAACTTATAATACATGTATCTTTCTCGCTTCACATTATTTAAAAAATGCCGATTAAAAAGGCTAACCCAATTAGATAAATGTAGATAAACCTAGAGGTGTCCAGAGGTAAATTTAGATAAACCTAGACATTAATTGATTGCTTCTCCCCTTTCGCATCAACTCTTTTTCTAGTAGTTTTTCTTATATCCAAATAGGATAAGGCTAGAGTAAACACCCCTAAAAATTGGTGCACCGACAGTATCGTGAGCCTTTTTTATTCAATCACAAAATTTTGTAATTGAACACCAAAAATTTTGTATATTGGACTACAGAAATTCATAACTTTGAGTCGTCTTTGTTTAGCTTGTGCCCTTTATTTTGACAAAAAATTCATAAGCAACATCACAAAAATTCCTAAAAAGTAGCCAAATTTTTTTATAAAATGAGCTACAAAATTCGTAATGGGTATATCATACACCCAAAAATGAAACGAGAAACAAAAAATCATAAAATGACCCACGAAATTTCATATATAAAATGTCACAAAAATTCGATCCAACCAAATTAGATAGTATCGCTTCGTACTCTTCCAAATTTCTCATACTTTCTACTGTCTCTAGCTCACATGATTCTTGGACTTCTGAATAAAATCTGAAGATTTTGGGATATATCATTTTTTTAACCAAAATGAAAGACAGAGATGTTATACAATTTCAACTGCTAAGCAAATCAAACAATTAACCAACTACTAAAATAATGAATCTGCAGGGTAATAAATACTAGTTTGAGGTAAGATTATTGCTTAAATTGATGCTTCAAAACTCCTCGAGTCAAATATTTTACTACTTAGTTTTCTTGTTTTTGTAAGGTGCCTAATGAGTTTAGTAGCCAAATTTCAAGCAAAGCTCTACTATCTATTAGTATGGAGTATTATTTTATGTCAATTTTTTTTATTTAAAATCCTTATTTTGAATTAATCGATTACAAGAGGAACTCGCTTGTAAACCTAACGGATCAATCCATCGAGTGGTCACGGCGAAGAAAAAGAGTTTGAGTTTGGAACCAATTTTTAGTCTGTAAATATTAGAGTTTGATTTCCATTATGAAATCATAAATCGACAATCCCGTCTCCAGCAAATGCGTCCCGTCTCATGATAGAAGCCGAGTCTTTCCGTTCGCAAGCTTTTTCATTTTTCATCTAAGGTGACATCTTTTAGAACGAGTGGTAAAGAGTAGTACCAATTCGCAATTATCCACATTGTTAGCTTATTAAAAAACTTGGAAAGAAAAATTCCGCGCTCAATTAAAATAATGTATCATGGATCATGTCATCTTATTTTAAAACGACTAATTAATCTAAATTCAACCCCGTAAACTAAATTTAAAAAAAAAATAAAAAATCATTGGTATAGTTTTTACCTTAATATTTTTTTTTTTTATTGAGATATTCTCCACGAGATCGATCGAGCTTCTTTTCCCATTAGGAGGTGGTGAGATGTTCACATCATATTCGACCAAAAAACATAACTCATAGTTTCATATCATAAATACTGGCAGCAATAACCAAGGGCTTGTAGCCTAGCGGTTATCTCCTAGTTCTTCCACAGGCGAGACCGGGGTTCGAGCCTCGCGCGGTAGAGGCGTTTGGGGTTTAGGGCTATGGATAGCTTCTAGACCCCCTCTGAACTAACTAACTAACTCCCCTGCTAGCCCCTCTGTTGGAATTTGTGGCTCATATGATGTGTATGAAAGGTATTCGTAAAAGGCCAGTGCCGAGCGGAGCGGATTAGGGTTGAAATAGATGTGGTGGCTATATATACTCTCTATTGTAAAATCCTATGTACTCAGATCATCAATAAAAACAACTTCTCTCTCCGCTCCCGTGGACGTACCCGGTTTTGGGGAACCACGTATATTCATGTGTTGATTATTTACTGTTTATACTCGTATATCGTGTGCGTGTATGATTCGATTCTAACACCCTCATTGATGTTTATTGAATGGCAAAAATAAAAAATACTGGCAGCAATTAAACATTTGATAAAAATGTACCCTTCAATAATTTCTTCAAAATTCAAATACATTTTTTTTTTATCATTCGATATACATAAGTGGGAGATTAGCGGAGGAGTTAGTGAGTTAGTCCAGAAGAGGTCTAGAAGCTATCCGAAGCCCTAAATCCGAAACGTCTCTGCCGAGACTCGAACTCTGGTCTCGCTTGTGGAAGAATCAGATGATAACCGCTAGACTTACAAGCCCT
Source organism: Gaultheria prostrata (assembly GCA_036023075.1). Classification (NCBI taxonomy): domain Eukaryota; kingdom Viridiplantae; phylum Streptophyta; class Magnoliopsida; order Ericales; family Ericaceae; genus Gaultheria; species Gaultheria prostrata. The sequence continues at coordinate 11,757 of JAXBDA010006378.1, forward strand.
GGGTTTCAAATACACATTCAAATCTCTCTTAAAATTCTATTGAGTATCTTTTATTATTGGCGGGGTCAACTCTTTTGAAACCATATATAAACTCAGCTATCTCCGTATAATTCATCACCTCCAAATTCTCACTCAATATTCTTGTAATTGATCATTTCCTCCAATGGCGACTCAAATCCGTCCACCAACTTTTGGGAAACTTATTACAATACTTAGCATTGATGGAGGAGGGATTAGAGGAATCATACCCGGAGTTGTGCTCTCTTACCTAGAATCACAACTACAGGTAAGTAATGCTAGCTATATATTCAGGCTCGTCTGTAGTTAAGAACGGAGCCAGGATTTTAATTCGGAGGTGGCATTCAAAATTAATATCCTCCTTACCTCTGTTCAACAAAGATAGTTTCTTATAAAACGTTGTATAATTTTTGGATAAAAATTTCAATTAGTTCTTTTATATGGTATCAAGAAATATAAGAAATTATGCACGGAGGTGCTTTATTTCTTCATTTGAAAATTGGACTTTTTTTTTTGGTAGTGAACTATCTTTACAAGCGGAAAAAGTAATTAGTATGGAAAAGCACAATCATTTATAATACTCGATAAGGTACAAATTTTTAAATGTTAATCATTCATCAACATATTTTATAATACTAAAAAATTACACATCTATATCGATTAATCACTCATCAACATGTTTAATACCAGAAGTAAAATACGGGTTTTGAAGACTAACAATGTTTTTATAATAAAAAGTTTTTTTTGGGGACCCGAAGGTGGCACGTGCCACCCCGCGCCCCTTAATAGCTCTGTCTCTGTCTGTAGTCTGAAGTTGGAATGCTGAGAACAATCCATGTAATCTCGACAGCCCGAAGGTAATTTTAATGGTTCGGATCATATGTTGGAAGACTCTTTACGAAAAGAATAAATTATTTTTGAGAAGAGTCTTTCTAAAATTTAGACCAATAATTGCTGACATGGAAAAACCGAGATACAACTGCAGCAACTTCTCTGCAGTCCTATCTTGAAATTAAGATCGTATTATTGAAACACATTATGTGGACTACAATCAAAATATTCATTGTATGATAGAAAGATGATCATTTTGAGAATATCAATTAATATTAAGGATCATAGGTTTGTACACATGTTTTTAATTGGTGGCCCTAACCCAACCGATTTAGTTTTGATTTGTAATAACGATTGTTTCTAATTAGGAACTCGATGGACCGAAAGCAAGACTCGCAGATTACTTCGATGTTGTCTCAGGAACAAGTACCGGTGGTCTAATAGCAGCTATGGTAACTGCACCCAAAAAGGAGGATAATCGACCATTATATGCTGCAAAAGATTTAGTACCCTTTTATCTAAAAAACTGTCCCCAAATATTCCCCCAAGTAAGGTAAGCACAAAATGAACAAACACATAGAAGGGGACTTAAAATTTATAGCATCTTGTTTTCCTTTATATTTTTCTTTGAATTTGTTTTTGTTTTTCATTTCTGAAAACTTTAGAAAAATACAGGGGACCTTTTGCTGGGATAAAAGATTTTTTCAAAATTTCAACTGGACCTAAATACGATGGGAAGTATCTTCATCAGCTGATCAAAGGCATATTAGGAGACACAAAGTTGAACCAGTGCTTGACAAACCTTGTTATTCCAGCTTTTGACATCAAGAAACTAGAGCCGACCGTCTTCAGCACATTTCAGGTTCTTATAATTTAAACATAACTCTCTCTCTCTCTCTCTCTCTCTCTCTCTCTCTCTCTCTCTCTCTCTCTCTCTCACACACACACACACACACACACACACACACACACACTGACACACACACACAACTGATTGGTCAACCACACGAGGGTTGGCTACTTCACTTGTATATTGGTGTAGTACCACTACATACACAGAAAAAACACCCAGAATGTACTCAGAATTTGAAAATCAATGGCCCAGATTCACTTGGAATGAATCTGGCCCACTGATTTTCACTTTCTGGATACATTTTGGGTAATTTTTCTTGGTACTTAGATTAACTGTTATTGGTGTAAACTTGCGGAATTTATCAGATGTTGATTGGTCACTTTTTGGTACTTCAATTATGTACGTTATAATTGTCAATGACAAGGAAATGACTACAATACACACTCATTAAAGGTGTGAACCATATACACCTATTGTATGGTTCAGATTGTGCCACCTCATTGGCAATCGTAACATTTTTTAGTATTTCATAACTTTTCAGCAATATGATTCGTAACATTTTCTATGATTCGTAACATTTTGGTGTGTTTCGTAACTTTTATAAAAAAAAATCATAACTTTTATAGGGGTGTGTATCAAATAAGGGGTGTGTATTGTAGCCATTTCCCAATGACAAAACTAACTTGGCTTGGAAGGGGAGGGTTGGAGTTCGAGTCCATATATATCGAACTCTCTTTGGCAGTTAACAACCTCATTTCAAAAGTCTAACTCCCACCGATGTATACAATATTGGCAAAAAAAAAATGTAAAAATTAGACCGAAAATGTACGATTGTAAATTTTCTCATAGTATATTAATTGCAGGTGGCAAACAATCCAGTAATAGATGTAGCACTCTCGGATATATGCATCAGTACTTCGGCAGCACCAACATATCTTCCTGGACATTATTTTACGAGCAAAGACCAAGATGGAAATGTCAAAGAATTTAACATGATCGACGGTGGTGTTTGTGCCAATAATCCGGTATATAAAACAAAATTGTTTGGTAATTAATGCAGTATTTGTAAAATTTCCGTGACGCTGATATCCTATTTATTGAGCATCTCCGACCCAAGGCTTCAAATTCTACATGGAGTAGAAACGGCTCTTGGCATCCTCCTTTTATTCAATTCTGATCTCAAAGGGAGAGTCAAATCCAACGTGGATTTTTCTCCATTTGCTTCAAATTTGACTCCTCGTGCCAAGTTCGTCATTGATATTTTGAATTTTTGTTTTTTTTTTTTTTAAAAAGGCGTTTTATACTTTAAAACTTATAATTTGACATCAAAGATTGGAGATGGAGATTTCATGATGTCAAATTTGGAGATGCCAAAAGGCCACATAAGTTTTCAAAAAAATAAAATAAAATGGCATGTCAAGTTTGGAACCATGGATTGAAGACACTATATTTATAATCTTTTCGACTTTTCCATATGAGGCACTACCAAGGTACGTCATTCATTGGTAAACAAACAAAAGAATTGTCCGTCTTGCTGTATTATTGCCCTAATAACATGTTCTCTTTTTGATAATTTTCAAAATTAATTTTCGTCTATAAAACTAATTGAAATTTTTTATTGATGAAATTGTTTGGTTATGACGGAAAACCTAAAAAAAATGATAACTAAAAGTTAAATAATACCGACTATCTTTTTTTAAAAGCAATTTAGTCAAAACACACTCTAAATTTTGATTGGCTAGAATTACATAGATTATTGGATTGGCATATAATTTATTGCAGGCTCTGGTTGCAATGGGTGAAGTGACCAAAGAAATTTTCAAGGAAAATCCAGACTTCTATCCGACAAAGCCCTTGGATTATGATCGTTTTCTAGTGATATCAATTGGGACAGGAACGCAAAAGAATGACCGTCCGTACACTGCAACAGCGGCTGCAAATTGGGGGATTTTTGGTTGGTTATACAATAAGGGGCATACCCCGTTAATAAGTTGTTTCAATACGGCAAGTTCAGATATGGTTGATTACCACATTTCTGTGGTCTTTGAAGTTCTTCATTCCAAAGAAAATTACCTCCGAATCCAAGTAAGCCATAATTCTCTATACTCATTTTGCTTCCAACGATCAAACCTAAACATACATGCAAACATGCAAAGTAAAATTGCACACCCATGCATAAAGTATGAGGTCCACGAATCCACGTATGTTGCAAGCCACACTTACATGAGATACAAACCCATGAGCGTGCTGCAAGTGTGGTATGTGTGGACCTCCTACCCAGTATCAAATGTGAGTGTGTATGCAAGTGCGATGGAGACTATCTTGCCGATAAAAAAAAATGGATGGACCCCCTATCACTGTAAGAGTGACTTGCAGCGTGGTGAGTGGACCTTGTATCCATGTGACCATATATGTAAGTATTTGGGTATGATTAGGCGTGTACTTGCACAAAATAGTTAAGATCTCTCTGATCATTTACTCTTCCAAAAATTACGTGCATCACTCTGTTTCAAGGTATAGAATAATGAATTAAAGAGTTAAACCTAATGATTTTTTATGATTTTCTTGTTTTACACGACACGATTATTCAGGACGACACATTAAGCGGGATGTTATCATCAGTAGATGGATCTACAACTAATAACTTGGGAAATCTTGTGGAAGTTGGTGAGAAATTGTTGACGAAACCAGTTTCAAGGGTAAACATCGACACTGGTCTCAACGAAGCAATTCCAAATGGTGGAACCAATGAAGAGGCACTCAAAGCGTAAGTATATAACCTTCATTTGTCGTAATTATATCTCAACTATTAGAGTATTATCGTATTGAGGAATAGTTTGCAAATTATTTCTGCAAAATGTCAATTTGATCGAAATAGCAAATTATTTCTGCAAAAGGTCAATTTAATCAAACACTAACAGACATATAATTGGTGCAAATCTTTTTTATAAAAATGAACGATCGTCACTTCTGATTATTTTTGGAAGAGTAAATGGTGCATTTCAATTTGAACTATTTGGATCATCAAGGATGGTCCACAATGAAAAAATCACTTCAAAGTTTACAGTCACTTCAACTAATTTTCCTTCATATATTTGCAGGTTTGCGAAAAAGCTTTCAGATGAAAGGAAATTCCGGGAGTCAAAATTCACGAAAGGCGATGAATCCTTGTAACTTACGAGTCTTTCCCTTAAGTTTTATACACCAATTGGCCTTTTGTTGTGTGCTTTGTTTTGTCTGTGTGGGCCATTCCGTACATATAAATGGTTTTTTACATGTGAGATTTGTTGTTCGTCGAATTGTAACTCTTCATCCCTTTAAACTTGTTCTTGTTCTTACATGAGATTTGTTGTTTGTCTCAATGTAACACACACAATCAATTACACATCGCACTTGAAGGAACTATTTGACTGATTACTCCCCCACTCTCTCCCTCAAAAACAAGAAGGGCTTTTTTTCTCCCGACGAAATAGTTGACTATCGAGGACTTTGCCTGAATGATTTTCTTTAGTTCTCTCTTCGAAAATTTATCAAGATCCATTACTACATAAACAAATCAATCATTTGTTTGACACTCGTTGAACTTTCAAATTAAGCTTCAAAAAATTAGTGTTACTCATCTCTTTTGGTTTAGAATATTCAAAAAAATCTAAGCTACTTGAGATATTGGATCCATTAATCTCGTTTCATATAAAAATTATAATTAATCCTAAACATATTTAGGAACTCACAGAATTTTCATACCCAAATTGGACATTCAGCTGGCAGCTGCTTAACTTAATTAGCCCTACTTCCACCAACGGCTTGAGATCCAGGTACTAATTTTGATGCAGAAAACTAGCTAAGACATGCATGTGCCAACTGGGTTTACTGGGATGTATAGATAGATAAACAAGTAAGTTAAAATCATTCCTCACCCTCCTGAAGTTGCTAAAACCGTAAGTGGTGGCTAGCTCATGCAGTAAAGCTCTTTGATGCCTCATACTGTATCTCGAGATCGAGTCTCATTCCCTCTTCCCCATATAATAGATTAGGAATGACAAATGACAAAAAATAAAAAATACAAAGTTGCTAAAACCAAGATTTGCCAGGATTTTAAAAAGTGTTGCTGGTTATGCTTCGGCTATTTTCCTTTGAATATCCTTTTCTGTTGGTTCAAATTAAATACAAGGAAAAAATATGGTGTGATATTGTAATTAACTAGGGATGCTTCCCGCCTCTTATTGGGTCTTCCGTGGAAGTATGATTGAAAGGACGAAACATGGCATATTAGTAATATTATTTTGTTTTTTCCATTTTTTTCTAAAATTGTTTAGTTTCTTAATTTATTTTGATTTAATATCCTTAATTTGATTTAATCGATTACAAGAAGAAGTCGCTTGAAAAACTAACGGATCCATCACGCGATCATGACGAAGAAAGACAGTGTGAGTGTTGAACGAAATCATAAATCGTAAATCGAACAAGACAGTTATAGATATGATTTTGAATAATAACGCATAAATATACTACCTAGATAAATCCTACACACGCTCATACATACATTAAGGATATCATTGTATACCAATAATACATAATTATGATGCAATAGAAATTTTCGTTCCTGAATTAACATGCAAGATTTATAGTAGGTTCACCCATCAAATCAAGATCACCACACATTACACGAATTCGCCCACATAAAAAAATTTGTACACGAGAATTTGGTAAAGGGTGTGCATCCCGTCTCGCGATGGAAGATCTTTTCCGTTTGCAACTTTTTTCATTTTTCATTTACGGTGACCAAATGAATAAAATCTATTGCAACAAGTGGTAAAGAGTAGTACCCGTGCGATCGCGTGACGATCATTTTGTGGTTTTCTTTTTATTTCTCTATATTTATGTTATTGTTGTGGAGCCCGGATAACACGAGCTGGGCGGTTCTAATCGCTTTCTCCGAATAGGTAATTGGTATTTCAGTCTTGACAAGATGACCGTGCTTACTGCACCAGCCTTGTTATGGTGGTTTGGGTCTAATTTGGGATGAGTGAGGCATTCTAGAGCCCTAAGCGTGGGTGTCACTATGTGTGGCGGCTGTTAGTCCAATAAAGTCTTTGGAGACGACCATGTGCGACTAAGCTGTGGTTCCAGTTGGAGACCGAAGGAGGGGAACCCTGCAAGCAGTGCCAATGAGTCAATGACGAAGGAAAGCAAAGAAAATTCCTCAAATTTGGTCGAGGTATAAGAGGTTAACATTCCTCCCCGTCGGTAAAATTTTTGATCTCTCTCTCCGTACTTTACGCTGTCTTTGGCTGGAGAGGTGAGAAAGGAAAAGAAAGGGGAGTGATCTCCCTTATTAGTGAGAAAAGAGAAGATAGGGGAGTGATTTCTCACCAGGCATCCAAACAAGAGTGAGAAATCATAGTCTCTCCAGTGACCAAACCCTCTCCGGCAACTTTCCGGGGACTTTCCGGCTATCAAATAAAAGCTTCAAATCAAAGATCCAGGATCTCCGCCACCACCACTCTCCCCAAAACCTCCATTAACGCTACTATATTGGGTTTGCAGGATCTCCGGCGACGTCGCTGTTGGTGGAACCACCGCCTGGGTTTCCTTTCTCTCAAAATCTCGCCAATATTGGTGAGAAACGAAAAGGGGCTTTGAAGAGGCTCTTGATTTTCACCCTCTCCTTCCCTTTCTCACCTCTTGTGCCATCCAAACAAGGCTGAGAACGCCATTCCCCATCGTTTCTTTACTTTTCTCCTGAAAACCCCCAATCCAAAGGGCCTATTAGTTCTCTTGCATTGAGGACATTGCAAATTTTAAGTTGGTGGGAGGGAATAGTGTAGCTGTACATACATAATCCGTTTAGTTTTGAAATAATGTAGGTTTTACATATTTCATTTTTGTTTTTCAATTTCCGTCAAAATTTTTGAAATAAAACTTCTCGTTTAAGCAGTATTCTCATAGAATGGATACTTTAGGTATGCTCAATCGTTCCATAATGGCAAGAGTATTGCAATTCGGGGAGTTCGGTTGAGAGTTTAACTCATGCACACGCATATACATGCATTTTGATGAACATGCTAGGCCGTAAGCGTAGTTAAGTAGTGTGCATCACTTAGAGTAGAGATTCATCTTTCCAAGTATCACATGTTCTTTGCTTTCAATTCTCGTGTTTGTACATAATTTTTTATTCAAGTTTAAGCTATCTTATTGTCACTCAGTGCATCATATCGGAGTTTTTAGCGTACTTAGGAAATGTTTCAAGCATTTTCTTTGTGTAAATAAACCACATATGAGTCCCATTGCACCTATCTTTGTACCAAGTCCGTGTCCCTTTAATTATTGCGCCATTGGAAACCGGTGTTGTGGAGGAAGTTAGGAGAAGTGATAAAGGGCATGCTAATTAAAAATCGAAAAAAGCAAACGGTAAAAAAGTGAGACCGGATGTTTGGAGGATAGGTTGGAAGTGGAGATGGGCGATACATCTCGAGTGAGGCTTGAATTCGGAGTGTTACGTACCATGTCGGATCGATTTAGAATGGGTTTGAAGTGATTATGGGCATGAAAGTTGATTTAGGATGCAAAATGGGAACAATCTGGAACACAGCAACCTGGATCAATCCAGGTTTGATAGTGGATCGATCCACTTGGAAGCCCCAGAAAGTCAGGCGGATGGGGATCGTTCTACCCTGACTTGTGGATCGACCCATCAGGGGTTCACGGGCATCAATAAGGGGCCAAGGTTGAAACTTTCAAACATAAGTCTCTCACATCTCCCCCGATCGTCTTCTCTCTCTCTCTCTTTAAACCTTCATTCCCAAACCCTAAACCCATCTTCCATAAACCACAAAACTCTACAAATCTAACCTATCTCTCACAGCAAAACCGATCGTCCCTCTCATCTCTTCCTTCTCCACGCCTTAAACCCTAACCCCATCACCATATACGACCAAACCCCTCCTCTCTAGTCCGAAAAAAAAATTCTCCCTATCCTCCGTACACCACCACTAACCTCCATGGCCGCCGAAATTCTAAGGGATTCACCGTGATTGTCAGAAGGTTTGAGGAATTTCTGGGTTTACTCATCGAATTACAAGGGTTTCAATCGGATTCTCAAGGGGGCTCGCCCAAAATCTCGCGGGTCCATATCAGAGGTAAACCCTTATTCTTCCCTCTCTCCTGTAAGAGCCGTGTACCTTATCTCTCAAAACCCACAAAATGTATTACCACACCTCACATGGTCTATCCTACATCACCCTGAGTACGATTTGAGTAAAATTTGGGTTGTTTAATCTGTTGATTGTCACATGCTTAACCGATTTCGTGTGGCAAAATTAAGGACGTCCCAAGCGTAGGACTTAGGGACCGGTGTAGCACTTTACCGGTAAGACCGGGTATATCGAATCCACAGGGAAGGTGTGAACGTGTGCAAGACTCAAAGTGACGAATTTTAGTGAGACCTGGCTCTTAGGTAGCCACCCCTTGACTCAATTGGTTGATTAACTAAGACACGAATTTAAATAGAGAGCGCGGCTATGGGAATTCCAACGCCCGCAAC
>JAXBDA010006379.1:0-20999 GCA_036023075.1 Gaultheria prostrata
ACTTAGCACTGCCTTAGTGGATGCATCCAATGGCTGTGGTTGACTTCCCTTACATAACTATGTAAGGGCTCCCTTATAAGATCTTCTCCCTATATATATATATATATATATATATATATAAGCTCATTATGCGAAATGCAATCCATTATCCGATGCATGCCATATATAATGTACAATTTCTTCCAAGTACTTTTTTACCGTGCTTGAATTTACTTTCTGAGGACAAACAATGGTGTCATGTATAATTTCTTTAAGAGGGAAAAAAGTCCTTTGCATATCTTCTTTTCGAATATCTACACGCTAGGTATTGACTATTGGAACCCTTTGAAAACTTCAAGTAGCGCCTTAAATGTTACGACCCTCATTTGGGTATTAAGAGAACTACTTTGAATGCGAAAATTATGAGTGCAAATTTTTCAAGGCATATGTCGTGTTATTGTATGTTTATCTGAAAGGGTTATTGACACATAAATATCGTCTGATAAGCAACTTACCTTTACAGTGTTGTTGATTACCTTTATTTCACAATTTCTTTCTAGATATTTGGGTTTCTACTAAAAATAAATAAAAGATACCAATATTTTATGTTGATTATCATACGACACAAGCAATTTCAAAAAATAGAAACACGACTCTCCCTTGGTCCCCTTTCTTATGGTCTAATATTTCATTTTGGGTTGTCCCTAAGGGTCCATTTTAAGAAGTTAGCATGTAAAAGTTGATAAATAACCCACTTGCCCTTGCGAGTATATTCAATTATGGAAACTGGAAAGAAAGTGGGAAAAAGTTTGAAAAAGTGTAATGATGATATTTCCATAAAAGCTAATTGTGGAAAGCTAAGATTGTTTGAAGAAGGGACGGAGGGAGTATCCTGGTTTGACAATGATCAGTAAGATACAAAAGTATCATATCTTTCTTCAGAAGGTAAGATACATTTTGCCTTATTTACCCAAAAAAAAATACATTTTGCCTCGTACGTAAAAAGTTAACATCTAGAAAAAAAGGAATATAAACATATATTTTGCAGCTAATACTGCTGTTTTCTTGATGCTCCTAATACTTGGGACGGGACAGAAGGGGAACCAACTCTCTCTCGAAGCTAGGAGCGAGGTATTCAACATATTAATCCGGACAGAGAAAGCACCTAGGAAGATGTTCCATCTGCCCTATATGTGCGAAGAAGAACATCTTGACGTAATTGATTCTGTCCTATCTTCTTTTGTAATAGCTGTAAAGGAAAGTGAGCAAAGAATAAAAAAAACCATCTTTCCTTGCAAGAAGGGATTTCGTTTCACCGGCACAAGCAAAAAGCCTTACTTAAGAAAGCAGAGAGTACAGTCTAACCAGTAAGGAAATTTTAGAGGGCTACAATATGTTTTTTGTATGCTCATACAATATAATGACTACTCAATTACAACATCGCAAAAACATTCAGAATTTTAGGCCAACGAAAACAAAATCTTTTTGAGGTCTTTTTATAACTGGAAAATAAGTGGAACTTACAAGACCGACTCTTTGGTTTTTTAAGAAAAAATCATAACCTAGTAGGAAAGTTTGGTATTTTGGGTTCCAAGGGAGAAGAGATTAAGAGGTCAGACTAAAAGTGCTCACTTAAGAGAAGTTATATTTTCCCTCAAATGTGTTCAACGAGGACCAAATAATGGACACATGCCCCACCCACATACCCAAAGCTTGTCGTATTACAAAAACAAAGACACATAACAGGATATATTTCGACAAGTGTTATGACGCCGTGGTGAGTAACCACCAATGAAACCTACCAGACACACCATTTTATTGAAGCATCCGTGCTTCTTAGGCAAAAAGATTCTTTATTCACCTTAATGTGAAACACAAACTCCTCAATCAAACACGATCCACTTATGATCCTGCATCAATTCAGCATTGCTATCCCTACTCTTATCAACTATGATGCATGGACACGGACACGGGGACACGGCAATTCTAAAAAAATGGGGACACGGACACGGCGGGGACACGCCACGTGTATATTTATTTATATATATTAAATTATTTTTTAGAAAATGCAAACAAAACAAGCCACTGGTGGTTCTCTCTCTATCTGGTCTCTGATATTAAAAAAAAAACATTCGTGATTATCTCATCCAGCAGAGACAGAGAGACCAGAGAAACCCGAGAGAGAGACCCGAGAGAGAGAGACCCAGAGACAGAGAGACCAGAGAACCCAAGAGAGAGAGAGAGAGAGAGAAGAGAGAGAGAGGCGAGAGACATACCTTTCGACCGTAGTCGATCTTGCATCCAGCAGAGAGCAGCAGCAGCTTCTTCGTTGATTTAGGGCTACAAAAGAGTTCAGTCGACTGATGAAGAAGAGGGGAAAGGTATATATAAGCTGAAATTACACTTTGTTTCCTCAATTTTTAATAAATTATAAATGTACCCCATAAACTTTTAAAAACTTTCAATTTGACCCCGCCGTGTCCCCAAACATGTCCCCTCGTGTCCCCTACCAAAAAAGCAAAACGGAAGTGTCCCCGTCCACGTGGCGTGTCGGGACACGTTTCCCGCCGTGTCCCCGTGTCGGGACACTGTGATACGGGGTCCCCGAGAGGTGTCGGTGCTTCATAGCTTATCAAATATTCCAATTCAATCTAAACGTGAAACAACTATACGCAAGGTGAGGAGTGACTTATGGTTGTGGTTGTAGTCAAATAGATTATTTGTAGCACAGGAATAAAAAGAAAAGAAATCTAGGAGTTTGGTTACCAACCGTCGCTTTGAGTTCTTTGCTTTTGAGAGCATATAAACGACTGGCAGAAGTTGCAACAATACCATCTGAACATATTATAGTCCCAGGGAGTAGAGTCAATGTCTCACCACCTACAGAGAACATGTCAATTCTACAAAATTCTAGACTCAGTTTTTAACGTAAAAATGGAAGTTAGAACTATCATCATGGACATGATTATTTAACACAATACACACGAAGTATGTGACCTTACCTCGACGGACAGCTAGACAAACAAGAGACCCCCCAATCATCTCCCTAGCCTCTTCAAACATCTCATTCTTCACAAAATCCCCGGTCAGTATATCTATTTCGAAACCACTTCCTTCAGCAATGCTAGTACAAAAAAGTTTACTATGAGCAGGACCACATTGATTCCCTAACAAGGAGAAAAGTCGATGTTACAAGAACAAAAAGCACAACCTTCATTTTTTGTTATCACAAGTCACGACTAGGATGAGGGTAAGCAAACCTAATTGAAGAGAATAATTCAAGGCTGCAGAGGGAGGAGGAGAGTGAAAATCTTCTGCTTGCCGCAGCACTCCTGACGGCAGCAGAGCTGATTCGCGCAGAAATGCCCAAACTGATAAACATGCAGATTAGGTCCATATGTGAGATATTGCATTCTACCCCAAGAGAAAGATAAAACCCAGAAACTGGGGGGAAGATGATGGGTGTAGAAGAAATAAGGAGATGAAATATTAACTCACAGCCACTGGTGTTCATCCTCCTGACTGCACACAAGCTTCGAAGGCCTTTATGTCAAAGCCGAGACAATAACGTCTGAAAGTAAATTGATATGAAAACAGTATGAGTTCCATACAAGCGCGCGGCATGCACGCTTATGCATATCACACAAAATAAAAACCAAATCTGAGTGGTTATAGTTACAAAACAATAGATAGAGAAACTGGAAGTATAACTTATTTGAGAATCTGGTTACAACATAATTAAAATTGGATGAAGCATATGCAGAATGAATTTTGAAAAAATAGATGATGCTCCCACAAGTAATGACTTAAGCCGAAGGCATCAATAACCAAAAGCTGAGGAAACCCAGAGAAATGACTACCGAGATAAGAAAGACTGAATTGGACGACAATTACACAAGACATTTCGAGATAACGAGGAAGAGAAAAACTCTTTTTTTCTTTTGTTTGGTTGGTGAAAGATTAGAGAAAAAATTGCACTCATGAAAGAGAGAAGAAGAGAAAAAAAGTAGTTAATTTTCTCTTCCTTTTCCTTTCTCCTTCTATTTGGAAACCAAACAAATGAGAGGAATTTTTTTTAATTTGCTCTTCTTTTCCACTTCTTTCCTCAACTTCCAAACATCTGGCCGATACAGGAGCTATTACTTCAAAAACCCAAACTTCATCAATAATAATGCGAAAATAAAAAACCAAGTAGGACATCTTCGTATATATTCTTTTTCTTTCTTTCCACGCTTTCTTCTGTACATGGGTGGCATCCCCTTGATACCTTTTGCATAAAATCTTAGTATTACTTATCAAAAGTAAATAAATCCTACAGGAAAATCTTACATCCACACCATTAACGAAGATCCTGAGTTTTTACGGTATTGAGCCTGGAATTAAGTTTTTTGATGTTCAAAATCAATTGCAAATGATGTTCAATGCCACCCCGATGTGATTGACAGTAAAAGTTGGAGTTTAACGAACGAGAGAGATGTATCAACACTATTCAACAGTTCCAGCGAGATCATAATAACCTATGTAATCAGGTAACTATACAAAATGCAGGTAAGCAGATCATAGAGTAAGTAATACACTAAACAGGGGAATAATAATCACTTTAAAAAGGACGAACAGCTAGAAAACCCACGATCAGACCCAAAAATAAGGGCTTTTTTTCTGTGGTGTTAATCATGGAAAAAATAAGGGAACAGATTTGCTGGAAACAGGAGACTAATCTGCTAGAGAAAGAAGCAATACAATACTAATAAAAATTAAAAAAGAGAATGAAAAAGTAATTGCCTGTAGAGCCATCGCCAACTCTTCCTTCTTCTGTCAAAACGATCTCAAACTATTCACCATTTTTCTATGTCGTCCTTGAACTACCAAAATCACTCATTTTGTCCTCAAACTATCCAATTTTATCCTATTGGTCCAATTCCTAACTTCCGTTAGAAAATTGGATGGAAAGCCACAACACGTGAGCTGCACATGCTTCCTTAAACCATATGAAGGGTAGTATTGCCATTCTTGACTGTTCTGCTCCCATTCCACCATGAGAGAGAGTGAGAGAAAGAGGTAACTCGATCGCCACCACCACTGGAAATTTGGGAATCAGAATTGAATAGTTCAGAAACAGTAGTTCGATGTAATGGGCTGCTGTTGGTGCATGTAATTCTGGGTACTATGAAAGCAAAACAACATGCAAAAGAAAGATTTTCTATCTATGCATTTGTTTCACTTTTCAAGCAAAACAACACTCGCAGTATATGAATAAACTAGGGATAAACCAAGTTTACAAAACAACGTTCAGTTTTGGGCGAGAATCAGAGTTTAACGAGCTTACGGTTTCGACGAGGTCGGTGCGCCATAAGAGGTTATGGATTGCGCCATCAGCGGTTGTGGGCTGCGACGGTGCTGGTGCGCCATTAGCAGTTTCGGGCGGTGCCGGAGATGACGACTGGTGTTGAGTTTCCACGGTCGCCGGTTCATTTAAGAGATCTGATGGGAGGGGACAGAAGGGGAGCCAACTCTCTCTCGAAGCTAGGAGCGAGGTATTCAGCATATTAATCCGGACAGAGAAAGCACCTAGGAAGATGTTCTATCTACCCTATATGTGCGAAGAAGAACATCTCGACGTAATTGATTCTGTCCTATCTTCTTCTGTAATAGCTGTAAAGGAATGTAAGCAAAGAATAAAAAAAACCATCTTTCCTTGCAAGAAGGGATTTCGTTTCACCGGCACAAGCAAAAAGCCTTACTTAAGAAAGCAGAGAGTACAATATGTTTTTTGAATGCTCATACAATATAATGACTACTCAATTACAACATCGCAAAAACATTCAGAATTTTAGGCCAACCAAAACAAAATCCTTTTGAGGTCTTTTTATAACTGGAAAATAAGTGGAACTTACAAGACCGACTCTTTGGTTTTTTAAGAAAAAATCATAAGCTAGTAGGAAAGTTTTATATTTTGGGTTCTAAGGGAGAAGAGATTAAGAGGTCAGACTAAAAGTGCTCACTTAAGAGAAGTTATATTTTCCCTCAAATGTGTTCCACGAGGACCAAATAATGTACACATGCACCACCCACATACCCGAAGCTTGTCGTATTACAAAAACAAAGACACATAACAGGATATATTTCGACAAGTGTTATGACGCCGTGGTGAGTAACCAATGAAACCTACTGGACACACCATTTTATTGAAGTATCCGTGCTTCTCGGGCAAAAAGATTCTTTATTCACCTTTACGTGAAACACAAACTCCTCAATCAACATTCAACACACGTTCCACTTGTGATCCTGCATCAATTCAGTATTGCTATCCCTACTCTTATCAAATATTCCAATTCAATCTAAACGTGAAACAACTATATGCAAGGTGAGGAGTGACTTATGGTTGTGGTTGAAGTCAAATAGATTATTTGTAGCACAGGAATAAAAAGAAAAGAATTCTAGGAGTTTGGTTACCAACCGTCGCTTTGAGTTCTTTGCTTTTGAGAGCATATAAACGACTGGCAGAAGTTGCAACAATACCATCTGAACGTATTATAGTCCCAGGGAGTAGAGTCAATGTCTCACCACCTACAGAGAACATGTCAATTCTACAAAATTCTAGACTCAGTTTTTAACGTAAAAATGGAAGTTAGAACTATCATCATGGACAAGATTATTTAACACAATACACAGGAAGTATGCGACCTTACCTCGACAGACAGCTAGACAAACAAGAGACCCCCCAATCATCTCCCTAGCCTCTTCAAACATCTCATTCTTCTCAAAATCCCCGGTTTGTATATCTATTTCGAAACCACTTCCTTCAGCAGTGCTAGTACAAAAAAGTTTACTATGAGCAGGACCACATTGGTTCCCTAACAAGGAGAAAAGTGGATGTTACAAGAACAAAAAGCACAACCTTCATTTTTTGTTATCACAAGTCACTACTAGGATGAGGGTAAGCAAACCTAATTGAAGACAATAATTCAAGGCTGCAGAGGGAGGAGGAGAGTGAAAATCTTCTGCTTGCCGCAGCACTCCTGACGGCAGCAGAGCTGATTCGCGCAGAGATGCCCGAACTGATAAACATGCAGATTAGGTCCAATTGTGAGATATTGCATTCTACCCCAAAGCGAAAGATAAAACCCAGAAACTGGGGGGAAGATGATGGGTGTAGAAGAAATAAGGAGATGAAATATTCACTCACTGCCACTGGTGTTCACCCTCCTGACCACACACAAGCTTCGAAGGCCTTTATATCGAAGCCGAGACAATAACGTCTGAAAGTAAATTGACATGAAAACAGTATGAGTTCCATACAAGCGCGCGACATGCACGCTTATGCATATCGCAGAAAATAAAAACCAACTCTGAGTGGTTATAGTTACAAAAAAAAAGATAGAGAAACTGGAAGTATAACTTATTTGAGAATCTGGTTACAACAAAATTAAAATTGGATGAAGCATATGCAGAATGAATTTTGAAAAAATAGATGATGCTCCCACAAGTAATGACTTAAGCCGAAGGCATCAATAACCAAAAGCTGAGGAAACCCAGAGAAATAACTACCGAGGTAAGAAAGACTGAATTGGACGACAATTACACAAGACATTTCGAGATAACGAGGAAGAGAAAAACTCTTTTTTTCTTTTGTTTGGTTTGTGAAAGATTAGAGAAAAATTTGCACTCATGAAAGAGAGAAGAAGAGAAAAAAAGTAGTTAATTTTCTCTTCCTTTTCCTTTCTCCTTCTATTTGGAAACCAAACAAATGAGAGGAATTTTTTTTAATTTTCTCTTCTTTTCCACTTCTTTCCTCAACTTCCAAACATCTGGCCGATACAGGAGAGCTATTACTTCAAAAACCCAAACTTCATCAATAATAATGAGAAAATAAAAAAACCAAGTAGGACATCTTCGTATATATTCTTTTTCTTTCTTTCCACGCTTTCTTCTGTACATGCGTGGCATCCCCTTGATGCCTTTTGCATAAAATCTTAGTATTACTTATCAAAAGTAAATAAATCCTACAGGAAAATCTTACATCCACACCATTAACGAAGATCCTGAGTTTTTACGGTATTGAGCCAGGAATTAAGTTTTCTGATGTTCAAAATCAATTGCAAATGATGTTCAATACCACCCCGATGTGATTGACAGTAAAAGTTGGAGTTTAACGAACGAGAGAGATGTATCAACACTATTCAACAGTTCCAGCGAGATCATAATAACCTATGTAATCAGGTAACTTTACAAAATGCAGGTAAGCAGATCATAGAGTAAGTAATACGCTAAACAGGGGAATAATAATCACTTAATAAAGGACGAACAGCTAGAAAACCCACGATCAGACCCAAAAATAAGGGCTTTTTTTCTGTGGTTTTAATCATGGAAAAAATAAGCGAACAGATTTGCTGGAAACAGGAGACTAATCAGCTAGAGAAAGAAGTTATACAATAATAAAAAATTAAAAAAGAGAATGAAAAAGTAATTGCCTGTAGAGCCATCGCCATTCCTTCTTCTGTCAAAACGAGGAGTTCCGTGTTTGATTTTCCCCTAGTATTTGCGCTGAAGGAGTAGAGCCCAATCCCTAAACTTCATTACCCCACAAAAAACCAAACCCATCAAGGTCGCCAAGAAGGTGGTGGCTCAAATATGTGGAGGAGATTTGGTACGGAGATGGAGGAAGAGGGTGGAGACCGAGAAGAGGGGTTATGGGTTAAGAAGGGTACAGAGATGGCGGGATTGGCTTGATAACAAGAGAGGGAAAAGGTTTTTGTTTTTGTGTTTTCCCATTCCCTCTTTATGCTGTCCATACAATCTCATGTTCTTAGCTATGAGTAGGCCTGTCAATAATAGACCGGATTGTTTTTGAATCTGATAGTATTTGAAGAGCTCAAATTCGATCCGAATCCAAACTTGCAATATCAGAAATTCGAATCTGAAAAACCGGATATCCAATCTGGAATAACATATAACACCATTCGAGCTTTACTCATCGACAAATGTTTTCTTCCTCGAGTTATGCTTGGTGCTTGATTA
The DNA here is from genome assembly GCA_036023075.1 of Gaultheria prostrata. Taxonomy (NCBI): domain Eukaryota; kingdom Viridiplantae; phylum Streptophyta; class Magnoliopsida; order Ericales; family Ericaceae; genus Gaultheria; species Gaultheria prostrata. The sequence goes on from JAXBDA010006379.1 coordinate 8,998, forward strand.
TCCTTGAGGAATACTACAGAAACTAATTACTAGTAAACAAACTATTACATTAGATGTGCATGTGACACTTTTTTTGTGTGGATGAGTCTCTATACATGCATTCAATTATACATTAATGTAATAATAGTGTTACATGTACATTTTTTTACCCAAAAGGCAACCTAGAGGGGGTGAATAGGATTGCTAACAATAATGCCGAAATAAAAATTGTATTAAGTGAATGAGAAAAATTAATAGAAAAAGCAAACAAATAAATAATTTACACAATAACAATAAAGGAGTTAAGAGAGATATCACATAGAGATATATAGTGGTTCGGTCTGAGCTTTGTCCACTGCTCAGCCTAGTCCATTGGCCCAAGGAGTCGTTGTTTTACTAATCAAACAACTAGCTTCTGGTGCGGATTAAACCTTACAACCGCAACGCTAACTTTCCCGAGGAGTTAGCCGAACTGCTAGACTTTATCACCCAAACTCTAAAAAATCACTCATAGAACAAAAATCCAGTTCTGTAGTAGCTGACTGAAAATTTTTGCTAACTCTCAATACAATAAGTGAAGAAAAGTGAAAATCTCTCTAAAAGAGTGGATACACAAATTTTGCTTCTTAAACTCTCAAGTTGATGATATGAAATTGAAGTATATTGCTGTGGATCGAAATCCTTTGAAATTGCTTGTTTTTCTCAGTGTTTGCTTCAGCGGAAGGTCCTCTCTTTTATAGCCAAAACTCAATTGAACGTTGCAAAATATGCATGTTTGGAATGTATCCGTTTGAGCAGTAAAATCTTCTTTTCGCAAGAATCAATCTCCCTTGATGCATTGAGCTGATATCTACTTACCCATATTGGTCTGTAACGTTAAAAAATACCTTTAAAAAGGAACTCAACAATCTATCAAACCCCCAAATATCATTTCACATTCATGCTGAAAGTTGGAAATTAATAGGCCACGTGTATAAATGCTGCAACGTCCGAATTCCTTAATAGGAATTTAAAGAAGTAAAAAGTGGCAGACCACATCTTAGAATTGGAATTTGGAAACATGAAGTTGTCGTTTGTAAGACAAGAAAGATAATCCTGTGTGGTCGACACATAAGGCCATGGGATTTAACATGCACATATAAAATTGTTTGGACTGAAATGTACTAAAAATACAAGTAGCTAGCCAAAATAAATTTAGGCCTAGTGTTTGATATTTCAAAGTGAATTACACGAAGGCAGTCCAAGGACTATAAAAAAATAATATGGATCATGTGTTTAAGGAAAGATTCAGCACATGAGTCTTGTCCAATAACTCAATCAAGATGATATTAAAAATCAAAGCACAGGCTTTAACCAGGGCCGGCCCAGGCCCAAGGACCACAAGGCATGGGCCTAAGGCACTCCAAAAAAGATCAATTATTGGGGCATTCCAACATATTTTAAAAATAGACTAGACTAGAACTCTTTTTTTGACCAAAATAAAAAAAAAGAACCAATATAAGTTACAAAAAGGCCTAAACTATTGTTGGCCCAATCTTAAAAAAAACCCAATATTAGTTAAAGAGCCTAAACTTGATAAAAAAAAGAATTTAGAAATTTGGATCAACTTTATTCCTAAATAGTTGCAAATTGGAATACAAACCAAGGGGTCGAAAGTGAGCGAGAGAGAGAAGAGGAAGAACTGAAGAAGGAATCGCCATTCGTTGTTTAAAATTTTAGGGCACATTTTTTAAATTAGGCCTAGGGCACTCAAAACCCTTGGGCCGGCCCATGATTTAACACATGAATGAAAAATTCTTTGACTTTCAATACACAATAAAATTGGATCTTTTAGTACGAATATACAATCAAACAATATGCATATTAGAAATTAGAAATTGTGAAACCAAATTAATGTAGCGCATCGAATGTATTATACATATCTTGTGTCAATAATAATTAATAAAAATATTACTCTAAAACATAATCATTAACACATCATTAAAATCACACTTAGTGTAACACATTTATTATAACATTTTATGTACTAGCTAGTGCATGTATCATCCTCAATTGTCCTTGGTGAATGTAATTATTTCTTAGTTTAAGTTAGAGGTGGCAATCTCAACCCATATATATGGACCCACCCAAACTCGCCCATTTATAACCCCCCAAATTCACCCATATTTAAATATGGGTTGTAATTGGGTCACCCATTTAAACCCATTGATATATGGTTTTAGAGGACACGGGGATACTGCTGTGCACCTTCCGCACAGCAGGTGTTGTGCATGTCAAAACGACGTCGTTTTGACAGAAATTGCAAAAAACAAATCTGTCCTATCTCCCAGACACAAATCTCGCCTCCTAACTCCGATCAGAGCTCCTCCTCCATGGACCGGCCACGGCTGTTTCAGACGAGCTCTTTCCCAACCCCGCCGTCGCCGTCATCGTATACTATCCAAATCAGTGAACCACCCAATTCGACGGGTCTGAGACTAGGGTTTATTGCCCCAGCCGATACGGCAAATTCCTCTGGCAGTTTCTCAGCCCAATCTGAGGAAGGATTTCGGGTAGAAGACGACTAGTTTCTCGTACTCGCCGACGATATCTGGAGCCAACTCGTCACTGAAGGGGGAAACGGAAGCTGCGGTTGTGAGTGAGAGAGAGAGCTCTGGTCGGATTTGTGACTGGAGAGAGAGAGCTGCGGCTTAAGCCGGCGTGGCTGGTCCATGGAAGAGAAGCTCTGGTCGGATTTGTGACTGGAGAGAGAGAGCTGCGGCTGAAGCCAGCGTGGCCGGTCCATGGAGGAGGAGCTCTGGTTGGATTTGTGTCTGGGAGAGAAGACAATAATTTTTTATTTTTATTTTTGCAATTTCCGTCAAAACGATGTCGTTTTGACATGCACAACACCTGCTGTGCGGAAGGTGCACAGTAGTATCCCCGTGTCCGGTTTTAGATGGGTGGGTAATGGGTTGAAATGGGTTCCAACTAAAAGAAGAGAGGCAGAGAGAGAGAGAGATAGAGAGAGAGGAGACCATACCATCCTTCCCGCAGTGACCAACGACTCCTCTCAGCATGCATCTCTTGATGACTCAATCTCTCTCTATCAACCCATCCATTCTGTTTAAGTATTTGATATCTCTCCCTTTCTCTCTCTCTAGCCCATAGATTTAAGCAGGAATTCAAATCAAATCTACTGAACCACAATAATTCAACAAATCCAAAATAAAATAAAAAACTCAAATTCACCATACATCAAGTCTCAAATTCGAAAAGCTCAAATAAAAGAAAAAAGTATACAGCTTTGTTTTCTGCAAATACTCTGTGTTTGGATGGGTTTTGAAAAGAAACTTTTGAGAAGAATTTTTTAGATAGTGTTTGGTTGGGTTTTTGAAAATGAGAATAATGAGTTAATGATTAGAGAGAGATAGAGAGAGAATGAGAATAATGAGGTAACGAGTGGAGTGAGAAATGCTAAAAATGATTGGAAAAAGAAAGATTCTTTTTGAAAAAAAATTCTGAAAAGGAGGAAAAAATGAAACCAAACAAAGCCTTTATTTTGTTAAATAAGGGCTTTGAAAAGCTCAAGGAAGTTAAACTGCAAACACTTTTTTTTTCTTAAACAAGATTTGTTCATTCAATTTCTATTCAAACAATTTCACTCACCGTCCCGAATTGCCACATGGATTCTATTCAATTTCTCTCTCTACCCATATTCAAGTAGTAGTGCATGTGCCTCTCGAGAATTGGGGGATTAATTTTATCAAAACTAAGTGCAATTTGTCCGGTTTTTCAGCTTGTATCGTAGGGAGGAGAGAGAGACCGATATCAGTGATCCAGTAACACGTAGTTGTTTATGTGTTGTTTTTTTTATTTAAAAAATTCGGATCGGATTATATCCGAATCCAATTCGGTAATATCCAAGTCCGATCCAATAGAAATTCGGATTCGGATAAGGAAAAAATCCATTTGAATTATTTTTTGAGCCAATTCGGTTCTCCCGTACAAAGAATGTGTTTTTTTGAGCCAATCAAGCTTTCTCTGCCAGAAGTGTCTCAAGTTGAAGCCACATCTGATCGATATTTGCATCAGAATACTAGTTAGAAAAAATTATTTGCTTCTTGTCTAAAATAAGGAAGACAAAAAGAGAAAACATTGAAATTGATATGCAACAACATGAAATAACGGGAATGATTTCAACTCTCTCATGTATAATTTGACTATTTTTTCGTTTTTACTACAAGAAATTATAAAGCTGTATGTCAATTTTTTTTTTAATTCATTTTTTCACACATGAAAAGACAAAATCCATTTGAATTATTTTTGCCAAAAAAGAAATCAAAAAAAAAAAAAAAAAGCGGGTTGGGTTGGGTATGACTAAGCCCCATATTCGCCCAACCCATATTCAACCCATCTACTTTGGATCCATAGTCAACCCACTCATTTTAACCCATAACCTATATCAACTCACCCAAACCCGCTCATTTGTCACCTCTAGTTTTAGTCCTGATATATGAACGTAAAATATTTAAAAAGAAATATGAACCAGCTATACTTATTCCTAGAGCCCCTGTTTGAGGTTCAGATTGTTTATGGATCGGTTTAGTATGTTTAGTAAACAAGTGGAGATTAAATAAAATGGTCCTGCTAACAGAAGTTTATTGGGCTTTCATTAAACAATGGAAAAGACAAACACACACACACACTCCAACACACTTTTTAATGAGTACATGTTATTCACTTCTATATACTTTTTACACATTTCAATACACTTTTTAACATTAACAGAAGCCCCACAAGGCTTCTTTTGGCATTTTCCTGAATAAAATTTAATAAGAGATCCGAGTGTAAGTTAGCCGTAGCTTGGTGTGATAATAAGCTCAGCTTGCTTAGTATTCAAACAAAGCTCGAACTCTCAAATACTAATCGAGCTCAAGATCAAGTATTTGAGTTCGAACTCACTCTCTCAATTTAAGCGATCAAGCACAACTCGAGCGACTTAAAGCTCTGATCATTTTTATTTTTATTTTTTTTACGGCCAAAGATTGATCGATCTCATAAGCTTGTATTCCTCAACAAAGCCACAGTACAAAACATGTAAGCTTAGTTTGTTTTTTTTTTTTTTCCGATCAATAGAAGAAATCATTCCATTATATGAAGTACAAACTACATCAATTGTGAGAGTTCATGAGACAACCAAGCCCAACAACTTAATCAATACAAAAAATAAGCCTATTATAAGGTAGAAACCAAGAAAAACTAAGAACACCCACTCGCAAGTTGGAAGGATTCGAACTATTGATTGTCCTCCAGATGTAAGAGCCCTAACCAACTGAGCTAACCCGGTTAAGTAAGCTTAGTTTAACTTGGCTCGTTTGGACCCTAATTATGTCCAAATCGAAGAATGCACCTAATTATGTAGGCCTTTAATCCTTGTCGAGAATAATTTTCACGAAACCCCCGAAGGACCAACAGCCTGTCCAATTGTTTCTTGGCTTTCAATTTCACTCGACCGATTAATGAATAACTGAATTTTACGTAGTTATTCTTCCTTTCCAATTTTCTAAAGTGTAATTAATATGACATTCCCCAATAAGCTGGAATATATATATAAATATATGTATACTCCATTTTTTATTTTGCAAACTTCACTTATACCGCATGTGGTTTGAACATGTACATCCTCTCTGTATCACTTTGTTGCACGCACAAAAGATATGATGCAAAGGGGAAAATGATCCTCGTATTTTTATTGGGATCATAATATTTGGCAGTGTCGGACCGTTTTTCCACCAACTCTCCTCAAACTAATTGGTTGTTGGAAGAGTTTCAATTAAGTCTTTTATGGCATTCGACATCGCACCCGCAAGTCTATTTTTTAGAGCGGCTGCAGGGAGTGGCATCGTGTAACCAAATCCATGGGGCACTCACGGTGACGCTCCCGCGACTCGAAACCATGACCTCCTGGCTCTGATACCACTTGTCGGACCGCTTTTCCACCAACTCTCCTAAAACCAATTGGTGTTGGAAGGGTTTCAATTAAGTCTTTTATGGTATTCGACATCGCACCCGCAAGTCTGTTTTTAGAGCGGCCGCAGGGAATGACATTGTGTAACCAAATCCATGGGGCACTCCGGACCCAACAGGCAGCAAAAATTGTGTTAATGGGCGCGCGCTAGGTCATCTATATCTATTTCTCTTTTGTTTCCATGCAATTTCTTTTTATAATGAAGAAAATATCTACCATTCGATAATGTTATCGGGCAATTACCAAGGGGCTTGGCCAAACTGCCCGTGTTAAAGCCAAAATTTTGGGTCCCTCCCGCAACTATTCTTTGGAAATTCATTTCACACCCTTTTTTTATTTATAATTATACCAAAAAAAATTAGCAAGTGAAGGCACAATATTATAATTTTGGCTTATCTACTTTTTTCGTCCCTACAAAATGAGTTCGGTTTCATTTTCGTCCTCGCAAAATTTTTCATTTCAATTTTACCCTTCAGGTTTCATACTCATTTCAATGTTACCCTATCCGTTAGTAAATGGATGGAAAAATGGCTAATCGGTTGCTACAAAAATGGCTAGCAATTTCCTTCATACCCAAAAAGGCTTGTTCATGACACGTTCGAGTTTTGTTAGAGAGTATTTTTCTGTTTGTTCGTGTCTCTCTCATTCTAAAACTAGTGAACTCTACTAATACTTTTACTATATATATAACCACGGTTTTTAATCGTAACCGTGATCTTTTTAAACTGTTTTACCACGGTTTTGTTTTAAATCGTGTTCTTATGGTTTTATTAAGTATGGTGTAAACTCAAATTGTTATTAAATTATACTCCCTCCGTCCCTTTTATAGTGTAGACATTTCAATTTTGGATTGTCCCTTAATAAGTGTGTATTTTGAAAAGTTAGTGTGTACATTTCCTATTTTGCCCTTAAAAGTAGATTCCTTTTTGAAAAGTTAGTGGGTATTATTATATTGATAATAGTAAGTAGTGGAAAGTAGATGTAAAAGTTGTAAAAGTTGATGTGAGAGAAAATAAGTTGGAATTACGAGGCAACACACTTAAAAAGGGACGGAGGGAGTACCAATCATGGGTAAGGCCCGTGATCTCTTACCTTTATTCTAGTAGTGTTTGGACTTTTTTTTTTTTTTTTGCTTTGCAATATCCTTCAGATAAAAAAAATAAAGTACTTCTGCATATAAATTTTTATTTATTTTTGCACCAAATTAAACTACTAATAGAGATCAATCTTTATTTTTTGATCCGAAGGATATTGCAAAGCATCTCAATAAACCAACAAGCAAAAAATATAAAATACTATAAAGCATATGTAATTTTTTTATGCTTTCTGTATCGCGAATTAAAGATCTCTATTAATAGTTTAATTTGGTGCAAAAAAAGAAAAATGTATGCGTGGAAGTAATTAATTTTTTTTATCTGAATGATATTGCAAAACAACTCAACAAGCCAACAAGCAAAAAATGTAAAATACTAATGTATATAATTTTTTATGTTTCTTTGTATCGAATTAAATATCTCTATTAGTAGTTTAATTTGGTAAAAAAAATATTTATGCGCGGAAGTACTTTTTTTTTTATCCGAATTAGGACATTGCAAAGTAAAAAAAAAATGTCCAAAGTATGCAATAGCCATTTTTGTAGCAATCGCTAGCCATTAGCCATTTTCCGTCCATTTACTAATGGAAAGGGTAACATTGAAATGGGTATGAAACCTGAAGGGTAAAATTGAAACAAAAACTTTTGTGAGCACGAAAATGAAACCGAGCTCATTTTATAAGGACCAAAAAAGTAGATAAGCCTATAATTTTACATGAACAAAAACAAAAAAAAAAGATTGTGAATTTCAATTTGTGGTGTAAAAATCACTCCACTGTAAATTACCATCTACTAACCTTTTTTTTATACTCCATATTTTAACTTGTCGTATTTAATGTAGTAGGATTTTTTATTACTTTGTAACTAGCGGCAATCACATAGGATAACAAACCCTCCTTGGTTATACAACCCAAAGAAGAAAACTCTTATCGATCTTCTCTCTCACGGAGGTCTAACTAGTAGAGCAAATGGCTCGGCCATTTTCCGGCAGGAGGAATGGCTATTCTTTGTACTCCAATTGAGAGACTTGAAATTTTGCATATTAATTTATAGCTTTTTAAAAAAGTAAGCATAATTTGTGGGTGTTATTAAGTGTAACTACTTTTTGATTGTATATTAACTGTTGTATGTTTAACATTGCAGAGGCATAAATTAGATTTAATATTTTGGTACAAAAAATAAGCCAAATTAATAAAGCCCAAAGATGTAGATATTGTTGAAGGATATATAATATCTAGTTTATAGAAACTCTAGAATATTTAGTTTATAGAAACTCTAGAATATTTGTTGTGAAATATAAAATATCTAGATTTTCTTGTTAGAATTAGTCACATGTGTAGTTTTAGAATTTACTTTTATCCTGTATGAAAATATCTTCATACCAGAGCCTTCCATGGAGTTGTATAAATAGGGGCGAGTTCTAGCAATAATATACCATGCCAAAAAAAGATTGAGTTCTAGTGTATTCATGTCAATACTCTCGTTCCTCACCCTTGTCTTGTCTTGTCTTAAGTATTTCTCTATTTTCCAAAACTTTGTCCAACTAAACTTTAGAAACTCCTACTCTTCTAACAATCCTACCCTTTAAACAAACTTATCTTAAGATACGCGATACATATACCCACTTTCACTCTCCCCCATAAGGTTTGGTTAGTTAATCGGTTAGGACCCCATTGTACGTCCGTGGTGCTAGATGTTTGGAAAAACATGAACACTCATAAGGCCATGGGCTCGAGCCGGTGTGTGTTAGTATCTACGGCTCAAAAATGAACATTTTGTTGCTGCTGGGAACCCCCATGGTCACGCGGCTCACGCCCAAGGGGTTTCTAAATCTAATCGCCCTTGCCTGCCAAACTCAAATCTCCTACCATACCCATTTTGGGCGCCCGTGAGCCGCGTATGATCAATCTAACTTGACTAATCTTCATCTCTTTCTTTCTCTCTCTCATCATGATGAGTAATATCCACAGCAAGCTGCTGCTGTTGACTACTCTTTTTCCCCTTCTTGGAGTATTGCACACACACATTCCTACAAACGCGTGCTTCTGATGTTGCAAAGTATAGATTAGTAATTTTATGACGTATGCCATCTAGAGTAATTGTTGCAAGTTTTTTTTTTTTTTTTGCAGGACGTTACATGGGTTGTTGGAGTCACTGAGACAGTCCGGTATAGTGCTATATCGCGAGAAAGTTTGGTGATTATTTCGTCAACTTGTTGAGGGGGTGCACTACATTCACAAGGCGGATTTTGTACACTGAGACCTGACTCGGTCGAACATTTTCTTCGATGAAAAAACAACATCCAGATTGGCGACTTTAGGTTAGGTAATAAGGTTTATTCTATCATCTAAAATTAATTTACTTCGTTTATGTGTTATGATTTGACTTTTATCTTTTTATTTGTTGTGGCTACTTTTGTGCCAGATAGGAGTCATGGCGTGGCTGTTATTGGAGATAATGGTGATACTCTTTATATTGGGCTAGAGTTGAAGGTGGAGGATGCTCAAGTCAACGAGAAGGCTGACATATTAAGCCTCGGCCTCGTGTTCTGTGACCTTCTGTACCAGTTTACTACCGATTCAGAGAAGGTGAAAATGTTTGAGATTCTTAGAAAGGGTGATGAGTTACCAGATGGTTGGGATGCACCACACCCCATACTGGCTGAGCTTCTTGCCTTGACACCGTCTGCCCACCCATTATAGGTTACGGTAATGGGTGGGCAGACGGTGTCAAGGCAAAAAGCTCAGCCGCTATGGGGTGTGGTGCATCCCAACCATCTGGTAACTCATCACCCCTTCTAAGCATCCTAAACAATTTTGCCCTCTCTAAATCTAAATCGGTAGTAAAATGGTACAGAAGGTCGCAAAACACGAGACAAGGCTGAATATGTCAACATTGTCGCTGGCCTGAGCATCCCCCACCTTCAACTCTGGCACCATATAAAGAGGATTGCCATCATTTCCAGTAATAGCCACGCCACAACTCTTATCTGGCACGAAAGTAGCTCCAGCAAATAAAAAGATGCAAGTCAAATCATAACACATAAATGAAGTAAATTAGTTTTAGATGATAGAATAAACCTTATTATATAACCCAAAGTCGCCAATCTGGATGTTGTTTTCATCGAAGAAAATGTTTGACCGAGTGAGGTCTCGGTTTACAAAACCCGCCTTGTGAATGTAGTGCACCCCTCAACAAGTTGACGAAATAATCACCAAACTTTCTCGCAATATAGCACTGTGCCGGACTGACTCAGTGACTCCAACAACCCACGTAACGTCCTGGAAAAATAGAAAAAACTTGCAACAATTACTCTAGATATCATATGTCATAAAACTACTAATCTATACTTTTTTATATCAAGAAACACGTGTTTGTAGGAAAGCATGCGTGCCAAACTCCATGAAGGGGAAAAAGAGTAGTCAACAGCAGCTTGCTATGGATATTACTCATCATGATACGAGAGAGAGAGAGATTAGTAAAGTCGGATTGATCTCATATTGTGGACACTGCCACAGGGCTCTCGACTTTGATTTGGAGTCGCCACCCGGATTTGAGGATTGTCACCCGAGAAACCAGTTTTGAAAATGTGACTTCCGTGCCGTGTTTTGGAAAAGGTTTTGATACCATCTGTTCTAACCAAAAGATTTCAGGTTCATAACCAGGTTACAAGAGGGGAGGGGTTTTACGGCACCCCTCTCGCCCGACATGAGGATCGGTCTCTACTTTAATGTTCGTGGAGTTTTACAAAAATATTTTATCATTAAACTTTGTTCACGTATGAAAAAAAATAACACATAAAGAAATTTAAATATGCGAAATGCAGTATGGATGTTATGGACGCCTGTGCAGGTTCAGATTGCCTTTTGTGAGCTTGTTTGTTTGCTTCCTGTTGCCTGTTGGTTGTTTATGTTTTCAGGACAGTCTATTGGGATGTTAAGATTTGCCCTGTTGAGTTTGTTTGTTCTATAAAATGATTTTAAATTACCCAAAAAAAAAACTTACTTATTGGACCTGCATTAAAGTGAGCAATGGTATTTTAAGATCGTAGAATTTACATGAAAATTTTACTAAACCAGAGCGCTCATGTTTTTAGAAGATTGCACATTGATTGGGCACACAATTCTCACCATCGTTTGTATTTCAGCGTATGAGTTTAGCATGTCTATACATATTGCTTCATTGCCATAGGCCCTGTTTCCTAGGTTCGGACTCAAAATAGTCCTTGTCTAAACCCAAAAAGTGTCTAAATCCACTATACCTTGCCCCAAGGCTTAGTTTTCCAAATGATAAAATGAGAATTTCCAAATGATAATAAAATCAAGTTTGATAAAATCACCACCCAATGCCTTCTTTATCAATTTCCCAATAAAATCTAGTTTTGATAAAATTAGTTCCTAGCTTTTAGCAGTTGAGGAATGATTATAAAATTTCCCATTATCAGATTTTATCATTTGGGATACACAGCATAAAAGTAAACATTTTTTTTAGCATAGCTAATTTTTTTTTATATTTTTAGCTAATTTTTTGTTTTATTCAAAAAACTTAATTTTGGCCAAACCTTTATATTTTTTAGATTCTTCTTGTCGAGACAAATCAATAATTTACAAAAATTTGACGCAAAATTAAAAAATGTGCAAAAATTTAAATAACGACAAAAAAAAATTCCAAGTAGCTCCGGATTTTACTTTTATTCTTTCATGTTTTGTACCGAGGCCCTTTGCACTTTGCATTAGTGTATATTAAAAATATCCAAATAGTCCGGAGGTTACTATTCACAATGTTAGAGCAACCCCAACAAACTCCCTAAATTTTTCTCTACAAAAAGAAGTGAACAGTGTTTTATTTACTCACATTTCTTTCAACACTCCAACAATCCTCTCTATTACCCTCCCTATTTTTAATAAAATATAATATATG
>JAXBDA010006380.1:0-20995 GCA_036023075.1 Gaultheria prostrata
CTCTCTCTGTATCCTATTTCCGCCGCACAGTTAATCTTCTCCATCTCTCTCACTCGAACCCCTTCCACGCTCGATCTCTCTCTCGAGTCTCGATTCGCGACAGAGACAAGGTAATCTCTCTCTCTCTCTTTTCTAGTTCTCTCTCACTCTGAATTTTTTAAGTAGTGATAGATGAACCCACTGTTTGGATCCCCGAATCTCCGTGGGGATCCCCGTTCTCCATTTGGAGTGGGGTGGAGGATGAAAACGAAGCCCCGTTGGGGATTGGGGCGGGGATGGAGGTGGAGAAGGGGTTTGGAGTTTGGAGGTGGATATAGTACTATCCGTCCCGATCTGCCTCCATGCTCATCCCTAGACTAGACTGGACAGTCATGTCCGAGTCTTTCTCAGACCGTTGATATTCTCGATCTCGTCAAGAATAATAGGCATAAAAAATTTCATATTTAATCGAATATTGTTTAATTTGTTTTTACACATATTTTATTTTTAGAAAATCGACTTTTATCCAGTGTTGCAATATTTTTGAAACCCACTTTTCTCAAAATAAGGTTTCAAGAACACATTAATTGATATCCGATTAACATAAATTTTGACGTGCTTACTGTTCTTAACGAGGTCTAAAATATCAACGGTCTCAATCTTTAAAATGGATCTGTAAAGGACCTAAAAACTATCGGGACAGGATCGTCCAGTCCTTTGAAGGGAATGGAGAGGATCCCATCCCCAAGCATATATCTTGAAGACTGGAACCCCTTGATCAAATCAGTAATAAATTAATTATTAAAACTCATTGCTTTGTTCACCGACTCATTCTTGTTGGTTGTGCCTCGGACTTAATCTAGTTCTCTCTCTAGAAATAAAAGAAATTCATTCCTTAAATATCAAAAGCTTGTATGAAGAGAAAAGTCAAGAATAATATAAGATTCTTATCAAATCTGTATTCTTAGGGCATCCTTATCAGCCACACAAAAAAAAAACATCAAATTTAATCTCAAAAACACCTTTTATAAATTAGCAAGTCATTTTTTTAAAAATTCACAAAATCAGACTCTCTATTCTAACTTCATCATATTAAACTATTATTTATTTCTACTCCTACTCCCCAAAAGTAATAATAAAAAAAAGTGAACAGTGCGTGAATAGTGCATTGGTGAGTGAACAGTGCCGCACCAAAATTGGTGCGGTATTGTAGCAAGTTGGAAGTTTAACAAATTTGATGAATAATTTAGTGAGACTGATTTTAGGGGGTTGACTCTCTACATTTGACTCAAAAGCTAAATTGTTAAGTCTGATATTGATGCTCTTATCAATGCTCTTCATGAAGGGACAAGATCAATGATTAGGGAATATTAATAACTCGAGGAATCATTCAACGCTCTCATTACTCCAGAGACATTTTTATGTGATACTCTCGACAAGAAACAAGAAATGCCCACATCTTATATATTATTGCAGAATGACTTTTCGTAAGAAGAGCCGTGAGCGCGGCAAGTGTCGTGAATTTGTTGGTTTGTCATATACCATTTTGATTGAAGCATGTGACATTATAATATTCATCAAAGATTTGTGATAACATCTTATTTAAATTTGAAATCCACAAATCTTGCCCCTTTTTGAATTTTATATTTTCAAAACTTACTCAATCATATCTTGCAAATATCTACATATATTTATTTCCATACGTGATTAATTGAAAATCCAAAATTATGTCTATATATATATGATATGAATTTAGGCTAGTCATTCAAATTCTAAAGCATACACCTCAGCGGTGAGAGAGAGATTGAATAGCTTTAGTTTTTTTTTTTTTTTTTTCTTTTCAAGGTAAATTTTTTACTATTGATGTTCTTTCACTTTTGGTTTTTTTTTAACTTGAATCATTTGTATTTTTCTTTTCATGTAGGTTAATGTGGTACTGTAGGATGAGTTTCGAAGATTAGTTTCAGTAAATAATTAGGAGCATAACAATTTATAGTTGTTTAGACCTTTTTTAAGTTGATTGAGTATACTAATTAGTTTTTTTTATTTATCTTTTTCAGGCTATTACCCATACAAGAATTGAAGAATATGTGGAGAGACACACTAAAGACAAGATTTATGCAAAAAAACTTTACTCTGAAAATCAGTTTGTCATTGATCTTTTCTTCTAGATGTTGTTTTCCTCTAATTAACAATGAGTTTGTGTGAAGTGAAGTGATTTTTTCGAGATTCTCTTCATAGAGTGGAACCATCGTATCGTCAAGAGCCGGATTCTAACCCATGGTACATGATTTCTATTTTGAAGGCTAAGCTTTTTCATTTTTTTCCTTTCGCCAATTTTCTATTTGGTTAATTTGCTACTGTAGAATGATTTTTGAAGATTCCTCTCATTATATTATTATGAGCATATACATTCATAGTTGTTTCAATCCGTTTTTTAATGGTTGAGAAAATACTAATTATTTGATGGCTATGAGCGGTGTGCAAGCATATGTGGAGAGTCCCACTAGAGACGAGATTTACATTGTGGAATCTATTTTCTATCCCATAATGTTATTGATCTTTTCTTTCTTCTTTTTTTCCTTTTATCTTTTTAAAAGATATAAGGTTCAAAAACTCCTTTAAGGAAGTCATGTTTTTCTTTTTGGTGAATCAATTGAAGACCGTGCCTCTCATCTATATTAGTATTGCGTAACTATTTGATTGGCCAACACTGTTATTAAATTATTATTATTTTCTAAAATATCTAAAAGATTTTCTGAGTTAACAAATCCTATATTTGGGGATAATTTTATGTTATAGAAAACAACAATACGGCACGGATCTTATAATTGGTTGAGGCATGAATTGTTGGGGAGAAGGAAACCTAATACAATATTTATGGTAATTATAAATGGGAAATGAGTTAAACATAGATACAGTTAGAAATGGGTTTTCCCATTCCAAAAAAGTATAAAACTTCTGAAAAAAATTATTGGGTAATAGGAGTATATGAATCTTTTTGAATTGTATAAATCTTTCCTAATTCTATCTTTGAAATCTTTCTACTTTGTACTTACCTAATATCTATGGTTCTCTCTCCACTTTAGTACTTACCTATTTATCTATGGTTATCCAACTAGAAATGGAAATTCAAAATAATTTCAATCTACCACTAAAATTAATTAATTAGCAATGCCAATTTAAACTATATACATCTCTCCATCTCTCTCTCTTCTCTAGAGAGCTTGAATAGTTATGTTTTACAATTGAAGATATTGCATCTCTCCATGTACAAACCTTTTGATATTGCATAGCACATGTTTATTATCATAGGACGGGTTTAGTCAGCCAACTTGTGCCCAAAAATATTATTTACAAGTATACTATATAGGAAAACAGTTACAGATTTTGGTATACAATATACATCGTACGTAGCGGATTTATTTCTCCAATTGCATTCCATATTTATTTTAGTATATTAATTTAGCGGGTGTAATGTATAGTTCAAATTTTTTTACATAGTTAAGTGAAGCAAGTACCTAATTACTCCCTTTGTCCAATTTTAAGTGTCCACTACAGGAATTTGTGCATTTTCAAATCCCCCAAAAGTATGTTTTTCTTATAATTTGGTATGTTACACCAAAATAGAGTACTCATCGACCACTTTAATTTGGTACAATTTTTTATTTATTTATGTCCAAGAAAACACACGTTTCTCTAAGGGGACACTTAAATTGAGACGGAGGGAGTATCTTCTAAGATCCTCCAGTGCATAGCATGGGTTTTTTGCTAGTAATGTGTGTTGCGATATTTCGTTAGCCAAAAGAGTCTTTTGTAAGTGATGCCACGTGATACTCTTAAGTATCCAATAATTAGCCTAACAACTCCAATATTTTTTATGATTTATGTCATTTATTTGTTTAAGACACGAGGTAATTATGCTCGGTGCAAGAAATCAAGTTGAGTAGATATTACTAAAGTGTCTTGGTTATTGCATATATCATAATTGCCTTTCACGAAAAATTAAGTTGATCATATGTCGACAAGGGCATAGTAATAAATTTAGTCCATAACATGAAATGTGTTACGCGATGAATGCTACATTTAATTTGTTCTGTTTTTTACTTTTTGATAATCCAAATTGTTTGTCTATTTTAGAGAATCAAAGTGCAAATCTCTATCAATTTTTCCTTTTACCCCTTGTAGGAAAGGTCCGCATTTACAATAATATTGACTAAGGTCAATGTTGACCGTCCAATGTAACGATGACAAGTGTCACGCACTGCCGCGCGACACGTGGCTGGGTAACGCGGTGAGCTCCGCGCAAAGCCCACTACCGCGGCACAACCCTCCGCGGGTATTCCATCTTGCGCGCCCCTAAGGCCCAATGGGGAAGTATCTAACTGGCCGTGGGCCATCCGTACATGGTGAAAAGCCCACGAGCCGTACGACTAGTGCGGCCCATATAAATGGGCGGGAACATGAGAAGCTAGTCTATTCTAGCCCAAGTAATTATACCTGCTCCGGTCTGAAGGCAAGACCCGAGGGGCCCTCTAAGGCTTGGCTGCGGTATAGGCGCGACCGAGCAAGTTACGACCTTGCCCATACGGGAACAAAGGGAGATCCTGTGGTTTGGTGGCTATAAAAGAATAAGAGGTTCGTCGCGCAAGAAGTGGAATTGTGCACCAAGTAGAGCCGCGCGGTGGGTGACGTCGCCCGTGCAGGTCAGGTTGTACGGAAAGGACACATATCCTCATATTATAGGGTGCCAGCCTGGCGCCTGATCATTGGCCCAGAGTGCCTATAAATATGGGACAGTCCCTTCACAATTCCCAGAGGTGATTCTAAAGAGAGAATGGATAATCACTGATTTGGAAGGAGAATATTCTTCCTACTGAGATCATTCCATTCTCTAGGTCATTTGGGGCATGTCATAGATTAGTCTGAGAGCAATCTTCTGCCTTAGTCTTTTTTGTACACACCTGCTCTATTATTGACCCTTCCTCTTGATCACTTCATTCTCACCAGATTCTTTATCATTAGCTATTCTTACCTCTCCAGCTCATATTTTTGTTCATGAATATTGACTTCTCACAGAACCTCTCTTACACCTCTCTCTCGAATTGAAATGACAAGTCTAATTTGATTGGAATGGCATTTCTTGAAAAGTTCAAATTTAATTAGAGATTACTAAAGTGTCTTGGTTATTAGGCTCAGCATACCCACTTATCTCTCTGGAAATTCTCCTCCTCTTTCTCTCTAGAAAAACAACCTAGGGTTTGCTTAGGAGTGGGGTTGCTGCCTCACCACCTCCACCCCCTTCTCTTCCCTCTCCGGTCAATCTCCACTTTTTTATTTTTCAAACCATCTCCACGCCTGCTCCTTTTAAAATTTTCATCTCACCCATCCTCCATTGCCTATTCGATTCGGTAGGGCTAATCAGGGGGGGGGTTTCAAAACAGTCAAAGATGGAGCATGGCTGGCATGGCTGAGGTCTTCCTGTAAATAAGTCACCAAATCAGGCGCGGTGGTTTCTGGCGACATCTTCAACGACAGGGTTTTTCTTTTTCTCTGTATTTTCGTTTGTTTTGTTGTTGTTTTTTTTTTTTTTGTGTTACCCCTTTGTGGGACTGTCTCACCATTTATGGGTGCTTGCTGACGATTTCATCTGTGTTCTCTGCTTATGGTTTGAGTAGGGTGTCCTTTAGGAATCATTTACTGCTAAATTGAGAACAGACCCTACGCCACGACCTAATGTTGGCCTGCTCTTGCAGTACTAGAATGTGTGCTGTTACAGCTCATGTCTTAAATTTTGGTAGTTTTAGTTGATTCCTGTATTTTTTATGAAATTTTTATCTTAGGGCATTTGGTAAAATGAATTTGCTGTTAAGCAATAAATGCTACTCCTGCATCCCATTTAATTTGTTCCGAATTTTGCTTTTTGAGATAAGCCAAAGTCTTTGTTTATTTAGAGAATCAAAGTCCAAATCTCTATGAATTTCCCTTTACCCCCTCTCTTGAATTGAAATGACAAGTCTATTTGAGTGGAATCTAATATGAACAAACAAATTGGGACGGAAGAAATATTTTAAATCTTCAATTGAACTTATTTTTACATGTGGGACCTATAAATCTCTCACACTGGCAATTGCTGACCTGATGAGAGGAGTGACCTGGTAAATACACTACACACCGCTCTAAACTCTCCAATGTGGGAGAATCAACCCATCGCAGCCAAGGCACTTAAGCCTTTGGGGCCCATATATATAGTGTCGGCTCTGAGCTAAAGCAACCGTTGCAGCCGATTAGACCTCCAAAAAACTACGAATTTTAAGGGCCCCCATATTTTAGTACCCATAAGTATCTTTTGTGATAAAAAAATATGTAGATCGTTTTAGGGTTATTTATTATTGATGAATAATAGTAATTATTTTTGGAAGTGTAATTTACCTACTTTCATTTTATTCATTAAGATTTTGAAAAATGTCTCCTTTTGATTTTCGCTTTAAGCCTCCAAAAAGTCAAGGCCGGTTGTAGACACCCCAATTTTGATATCCGTGCACCCCCGATGATGAAAAGAACACGCGAAATATACCTCAGAACGATCCCTCGGGTCAAACAAACCAAAAAGATCAAAGATGGACCCATTTGAACCGTACGGCCTCTGTCCCTAAACCGTGCGGCCTAAAATCCTAAACTCTTGCCATTTAGACCGTGCGGTATGGACAGTTGCACTGTACGACGCAACAAAACATGTCGTACGACACCCTTGTCCCATCACTGCGGTTCCTGGGTCGCGCCCAGCAGCTCAGAGCGATGGCATAGCACGGCAAAAACCTACCCGTAGCTCGACTTCTCAGCGTAAGAGTCTGGGTTAACTTGTAAGCTCATCCAAAACCTCACATCTATAAGACCCAGGCCACGGTGAATGACAAAGGGAGCTAGCAAGACGTACAGATCGATTCCCCGTAAAAATTCCTCACTTGAAAAATCCATTACTTTCTAATTACTCTGTCAAAAATCATTCTCAGCTAAAACAACACTCAAAGACCTTGTCATACAGCCCATAATCCCCATTTCCAACCTCCAAATCGATCAATCTCAAGGATTTCGATTCCAATTGGATAAACCCAGAGGTATAAAATTCGTGTTCAAATCAGAGTATTGGCCTTCTGAGGGGTTTCTATCGGATTAAGGGGGGGTTCTATAGCTCTTTCTCGAATTCGAAAGAAAGCATTTCAACAAAATTCGAGTCTTTCGGGTTGCATGGTATTGCATGATATTATCCATTATCACGAAATGCCGTCCTTGTGTGAGGTAAATTCTCACTAAAATGGTTTTCTAAACTCTTTATAATCATCAGAACTTTGGTCTATACCAAAAAAAATAAAACCCATTTTGGTTCTGCCCATAATGAAAATTTTTGAAATTTTTTAGAACACAGTGGCACCGTACGGCATCCTCACTTCCACCGTGCGGTACATTTATCAATGCCGTACAGTATCAGTGGTAAACATTTTATTTCATGCTCTGTTTTCGGCCGTGATGCTATGTTTTCTTGAAAACCACTAATGGTTTATCATAGCTAGCCCCTTCAGCTTCTTATTTTTGCTATTTCGTCCTTTTCTTTTATTATTTCATGTCAATTTGTGTACTACGTGATTTATTACCATCATTTATTTCTTTAGTATGTCATTTTCTCTTATTTATTCGTTAATTGTATATGAATAAAGTTTGACAATAAAATATTTTTAGAAAAATCCCACAAATATTTAGTAAAGACCGGAAATTTCCGTGCGCACGGGGTGTTTTTTCAAACAAAACCTTCCCCGCGCGTAACTTGGCTCCTGAACCCAAATCTCTATTTTTCGCAAACCAAATCCTTTTTTTTAGTGGCAAAAAAGTCATTATTTTTCTTAAAACGGTTTCTCGGGTACCAAATATTTTTCAAAATTAAATCCCGAGTGGCGATTCTAAATTTTTCTTTTCCCTAAATCGCCCATTTTTCAAACAAAAAGCGTGGGCCGCCTTGACCGTCCACACCGGCTCTGCATACATAGGCGGGCCAGCCACTAGGACGTGTGCTAAATAGACCCCACATCAAAGTGCTGAGCCAACATAAGTTCTTTTTACAGGGTAGTACACACAAATCTCTCACACAGGGCAATTGTTGACCAAGTGAGAGGAGTGGCTCGTTAAATATACCCCACATGCACAAACTTTCCAATGTGGGAGAGGCATCTTAATTCATGATAATGTTTCCGAGTGGATATCTTCCCTCTCGCTTATAGCAGAGTCGGAAATCATTATCATATTATTGATAATATCATGTCAATTCTTCAAAGTACGTGCGCTGATTTATATTGTAGAGAATGATATGCTCCTTAAAATAAAAGGATAAATTTCACTGAATATCGATTAGTTTGGGATTTAGAGTTATGGATAGCTTCTAGACCCATCCGGACTAATTCATTAACTCCTTTACTAAGCCCCCAATGATGTATCTTGAATGGAAATGAAAAAAAAAACGAGTAATGGAGGTTGAACTAAAAAACAATGATATATAGTTGGAGAATAAGAAGAAAATGATATAGTAGTTCATGGAGGTACAGAACCTAATTCTCTTCAATTAAATAGAAGAAAGTGGTAAGTCATTCCATGTTTTTTACATTTTTAATCGTCAAGTGGGGGAAACTATAAATCAACAACATAGAAAAAGAAACATTCATGAGGTCAAAAAGTGGTGTTACTATAAAAAGATACTCCTAGTAAAAGAATTGAATTTCCCTTGTACTTCCGCTCATATGGGAACTACTTATCTAAACCCCAGTGCATGCCTCGTAGGCTAGTAGTACCTACGGCTAGATCCTTATGCCTGTCTACCCCCATGTCACGAACTTAGAGAGAGAGATTCTAAAGGCAGTTTCTGAAATTCGAAATTCCAAAATTCTTTTGGTTTGGTGCCATCCCACACATAAATTTTGTGCAAAAAAAGAGAGAAAAGAATAGTACTATTATAGTATTATATAAAGAGCTTGATAGGGTACATCTAGAGGTGTCAAACGGGCCGGGTTGACACAGGCACAACATGTTTAAATGTGGCACGGCACGAGCATGGTTTTAGACGGGCATGACACGAGGATGACACTCCAGGGAACTAGGTCGGGCAGGACACGGCTTAAGACGAGCACGATAAGGGCACGACACGGAGTGGGTTAGACACAGTACGGCATGGCACAGGGCACGGTCTACAGCACGGCACAACAAATAGTAATTTTTATTTATCAAAAAAATTATTTTTTAATGATGAATTTTCTAATTATATGTTATACACTTTTTAATAAGTCAATAAAAATATTTTGTGAATCTCAATACGCCGAAACTGTTTTAACAATCGAGATGTTGATTTTGTTATTCGCATTGATGAAATCAATCGTGTAAAGTTTCTTCTCGATCAGGTTTAGAAAGCTTATCGATTGGGACCTAATTTTTTTTAATGATATTTTTCGTCCGATTAAATGCCTACTGATACGCTAACAACTTGTATTTTTTTGTATGACTGATGAATTCCATAATATGTAAAAGATAGACGGTTTCGATCGCAAAAAAAATAAATAATAAAAAAACTCAAGTGGAGCTCGGGTTGTCCACTATAAGACTTTAATGCCTCATAATGTATTAACGGCCCGTTTGGATGGCGTATTAGTTTTGGAGGGATTAAATAGTAAGGGGGGATTAAATAGTAGGGGGATTAAATAAGAAGGATGGTCCCACATTGACGTGATAGTTAAAAATGGGAGATTAAATAGTACGTGGTTTGGATGGATGATTAAATGAGAGGGATAAGGAGGGTGGATGATGTAAAACCATATCAAAAGACTATTTTGCCCTTTGTGAATGTCCATTCTAGATTATGCATCTAAATAATTATAAATATAAAAAATTGTTAATTTTTGATATAGTTTTCAACAATAAAGTTATAATACTTCATTGTAATATTTTATAAAATTAAAAGTAAACTTTTGGGTGATATGTATAATATCACCAAGTTTTTTTTATAATTATTTTATGCTAATAATTATATAAATACACACAAATTCATTATTTTTTATATTTGTCAACAATCAAGTTATAATACTTCATTTTAATTAATTTTTATATAAATTAAGAATATTAAATATGAAAGTACATATATATTTTTTGTTTCTAATAAACGGAAAAATTGGTTTTATTATAGGTACTGGAAGTTTTTTTTTTCCTTAATCATATTATAGGGTCATAGTTAGGGCTTGAGGGAATTAGCTATTAAATAGAGGGCATGAAGTGTAATTTTTACACTAGAATAAAAAATCCCAGGAGAGAGAGAGAAGTCGTCTCTCTGTTTTTCTTCTTTCTTCTTGGCTCAACAAACCCAGAAAGAACCAGACAACAGCAACCACGGTAACAACGGCCAATCAACGTTCGACTGCAACAATGGCGATGGCGGTGGTCGGCGTTCACCTAGATATGTTTTTTCTCCCCAGATCTGAAAATTTTGGGAATTTTTTGCTTGAAATTTGTTAGAACAATGGTGGTTTGTGCTTGTGCTTGGAAGTTTTTTGCTTGAAACAGAGGGGTACGCTGGTAGTTAGGTCCCGGATGGGAACCCGGACTAAATAGATGTACCCCCCTGCTTTTATTTAGTCTGGGAGGGGCTGACTAATATTTAGCCCGTCGGCTAAATAGTCGGGGGTGAAAAATTCCTCCCAAACAAGGGATATGGAGGAGAAGAGGGATGAAGAGGAGCAGGATGAGCTAGTCAGGGGTCTTAACTCTCATCCAAACGAGCCCTAAATGTGATCCAATCACACGGTCGTCGATTTCCGATGTTTGTTCTTTTTGTACTATTTTAAAGTTTTAATAAATTCTTCTTGATGTTTGTTCAAAAAATATAACTATAGTTATACAAAAAAAATTCAGACAAAATTCGGCTAGATTATTTTAAAAAATTCGATGAAACTTGGATATGTTTTGTCACGATTAGAAAATGGCACGACATGGTACGGCACTACATGGTACGGCACGATTAAGTAAATTATGGCACAGCACGACACGACACGATTTTGTGAACGGGCGGACACGATTGAGTATTGACACGAATAGTACGGACTATATTATGTGGGATTGTTAAACACGCTGTCAAATAAATGAAATTGCGTAATCATTTCATCTGTAAAGGAAATAAGATGGCATCATGACGATATTTTGAGAAATGTCCTACATGGCGTATTCAATTGTTGCTATTGAATCGATCTATTTAATGATCCTACTATTTGTATCATTTGATTGACTAATGTTCATTTTTGTGAAATGAATAATTTATAACTTTTCAAGGTGGATTATTAGAGATTGGTTGGAGTTCAACAAGAGTTTGATTTGCAGGGAATATTCTGCAATAATTTTATTAAAAAATTTGAAATTTATACTATAAATTGAAAGAAAATTGGGGAAAGTGCAAGGGTTAAACACCCTCCTTGCACCCCATGATCTGCCCCTGGATACATGACGATTACTTTAAAGTGAGGAAATAATTGTGTTGCAATGCAGAAATTACAATCATGGTAGTTAGTGAACTTGTATTACTCTGAGTCAGGGGCGGAGGGAGGAGGGTCAAGCGGGGTCACTAGACCCCACTGAGGTGATAAATTTTAACATAATATGTTATTTTTGCCCTTTGCATTTGGTAATTTTTTGCCCCCCTTGTATATGATATTTCTTTGCTCCAACTACTTGCCCTCCTTACCACACCAAATTATTTTTCTTCTAACTCTCTGACTACTACTTGCCCTCCTTACCACACACCAAATCATTTTTCATCTAACTCTCTCCAACTTCAATTAGCTCTTGTGGCGGTAGCAAATAAACATATCCACGTTGCCGACTTCTTTGCTTTGGTTTCTAATATCGTTAATTTTGATGGAGCCTCATGCAAACATTGTGACATTCTCCATGAGAAGCAAGCTGAAAAACTTGTTGAAGCGCTTAGTAATGGTAATATTCCAAGTGGCCACAGCCTAAATCAAGAGACAACTCTTATTCGTGTTAGTGATACACGATGGGATAACATTATGGCACTTTGCTTAGCTTGCTAAACATGTTTCCAGCTACAAGTCCATCAGACTCTTGCAAGTTTTGACAAACAAAAGTTGAATCACGTGACCGAATTTTATTCTAAAGATTTTTCAGGTACTGAGCTTTTGACATTTTCGGATGAACTTGATAGTATCACAAATGCGGCTATTATGCTTTTCAAAATATGAAAAATCACGGGGCCGTTTGTAAACGCTGTTATAGATTTTAAATGGATATATATGCTTAGCTACTTTTTGTTGGTATTCAAGTGTAGCTTTTTGTGGTCGATTGTGGACACGGTTATAGGTTGTATATCTAATTAACTACTTTTTGTTTGGCATTTTAGTGTATCTTTTGGGGGATCAATTGTAAATGAAATTATATGTTATTACTAGATATCTACTTTAACTCTTTTCCATTTCACATTTTGGTATTTTTTTTCTTCTTCTAATTATTAGGCTTTAACTATTTGACCACACTGACATTTGGTTCTGGCTCCGCCCCTGCTCTGAGTTATTTTGTTATAGTGCCTTCAGGCACGGGTTATTCCTAGTTTATACATAACAATAGCCAATTGAATTCTCTCACATTTCTGTACACGATTACAGGTTTTTTTTTTAATAAAAAATGAAGTTCGATTAACTGGAGTAGTTCATATATCAAGCTAACACGGATTTTCCCAAAAAGCCATAGCTTTTTAGCTACACGCATATAACCCATTTCATTTTTCATCAAGTGAAGCACCAAATATTTTTTTCCCTCTCCCTTCTCACTCGCATTCCGAACTGGTTCTTTTACGGGTTTTCTGGTTCGAATTCGGATTCGAATCACCATGAATATAGTCCGGATCAGATCCTTTGACAGCCCTACATATGATTATGAGGAATCAAGTATTCTTTTATTTTATTTTATTTTTCCAATTCTTCTTCTTTAAATCAGCTAGAAAGAATATTATTTTCCTCAGCTCCACTTCCAGGGTGCAATGTACCTCTTCATATTATACACCTAAAACAAAATCCTTTTGTGTTTGTATTAAAAAAATACAATTAATTAGGACCAATTCAAAAGAGAGGTGTTTTATTAGATGTTGCAAAGTGAATGGTAGGCCCTTAGAAGATTAGTCTCATCATTTTAAGCACAAAGTTCAGGTTGCGATAACAATAAATATAGGTATGCTATTAACACAATATTTGCAAGTGGTGGCTAGCTCATGTTGTAGAGCTCTTAGATGCCCCACACTACATCCCGGAATCAAGACTCATTCCCCCCTTACCATGTAATAGATTAGAAATGACGAATGACCAAAATATATATATATAACACAACATTTTGCACAACAATGTACATAACATGGTTAGGTGGCACTTTATCATTGGCCAATGAATGAAGTGCTATTTTACATTCCCAAATGATACAATGCCACATAAGTATATGGTGTATATTGTTGTGCAAAGTGTTGTGTTAATAAATAGGCTTTCAGTAATAATGATCGAATAGTTAGAATCTGGCATTGGAATGAGACAGGAGGATCAAAATTAAAAAAGATACTCATGATTGTTCCACTAAATCTTTTCGGTCTGTGCTATAATGGCTCTAAGTTGCAATTAATTATTGAAATAGAAAATAGTTTTAATATGGTATGATTCAAATAACAGTTAATTGTTCTAAGATCCAGAAGTGAGATTATTGGGCCATTTAGTCCATGTTAAAGTTTTACAAGGTTTAAGGTCCATAATTTTTTATTTTTTATTTTTTTATTATTAATATTTTTTTGTTTTATAGAATTTAGACACTTTCAAAGGTTACCCTATGGTTTAGGTTTTAGGTGCACTTTCTTATTATAGGGTTTTAGTGGTTTAGTTACTTTCATAGGGTACCCTAGGGTTTTAGGCTCTTTCATAGGGTACCCTAGGGTTTAGGTTTTAGGGTGTACTTTCCTATTATAGAATTTTACTGCTTTAGGCACTTTCATATGGTACCCTAGGGTTTTAGGCACTTTTATAGGGTACAAACTTTTTTTTTTGGTAAGGTAAAAAAAAATGGAGGATTGGATAAGTTATAAATTTGTTTAGTGGATTAATGGGGTTAAAAATCCTTTGCCAAGGACTTTGAACAAGTCTCCCAAAAGTTTAAACTTTTACCCTTGTCCGATTAATTAGCTTTTTTGCATGAATGATTGATGCATCAAGGTTTACAAAATGACTCAAACCGCTATCTGAATCGTGGACGATCTAATTTTGCGTCACACGACTGATCATAACATGAGATAATCCTTTCTCCAAAAATTAAGGAATTTGAAAACGATTAATGTTATTACCATAAGATTTTCCATAATAACATACACTAATATGATCACGGCAGGGTTTAATTGGTAATTAAGTAAGATGTTAACCATCAATGAATGACTTTTAAATAGGCTACATGCATAGGAAGACTTAATTCATCCCAAACTGAAACTCCTGACATTATTTGCGTAAAAATGACTTTTTTTTTTAAATAACCAAACCGAGTCTTATGTTCCAAATCAATTGGGGTCGGCTACAAGAATCATTTTCCTCCACTAAGCTCTGTCAAGTGCTGTTTGCTCACTTAGCCCTAGTAGACTCAAATCCTTGCGCACTACCGCATCTAATGTCAATTTGGGTCTTCCCCTCTCCGGAGCGTTGCTACTCAAAACTATCTTATCCGCTCTCTTAACTACTACATCCGCTGGTCTCCGATAGACATGCTCAAACCACCTAAGCCTAGTTTCCCTCAAGTTCTCCTCTACAGGTACTACACCTACCATCTTGCGGACTGTTTCATTTCTAATTCTATCTTGTCTACTCTTACCACAGATCCACCTCAACATTCTCATTTCTGCTACACTTATCTTGTTCACCTACTGTTTCTTAATAGGCCAACATTCTGTTCCGTAGAGCATCGCTGGTCTTATGGCAGTTCTATAGAATTTACCCTTCAATTTTGTGGGTACACTTTTCTCACACAGTACACTAGTAGCGTTTCTCCACTTGAGCCACCCCACTTGGATCTTATGGGTGACACTTTTTTTTTTTTTTAAATGAACAAAAAATATAGAAAACTCAATTCTGATCATCTATAAGAGCGTATTTTCGTTGATACTCCAATAAGGTAGCATTTTTGTCGATACAAATTTATTTATGTCACAACGGCCCTTCTCGAACAAAAATATATATATATCCTTACTCTGCTCCTGTACGTGCCTAGCACTGACAATTATGTAAAAGGCCGGTAATTCTTTATGCAATCACACACCTTGGAAATCATGACTCGCGTGCAAATATAATTGCTTTAAGCAAATGAAAAACACTAATTTGATTGTTATGTTGACAATCTTTTGTTTAAGTTTGATTAGACATAATTAAGCCGAAAGCATTATAGGATCATCATAAAAAAACAAACCAAGAAATCTTTAATATTATTATGACAAACTGTACCATGGATAGAAAATTGAAATCTGCTAATGATCATTAAATTAAGTGGGGTCATTAGGGAAAGATTACAAAAGTAAAGCTACTTACTTTGGAAGTATTTAAGTAAAGCTTTAGCACTTGGACATGTTAATTAAATAGGTTTACAAAAAGGTGATTTGTGTGAAAATGCTCCAATAACAAGTCCAACGTTAAATAACTTCAGTGTGAAGCTTCGAACCGTTTGAAATGCTATTGCATTAAAAAATAAAAAATAGGTAAGGTTTTTTAATATATATATATATATATATTAAAAGGATGTTCTTTTGCCAATTATTCTTCTCTTTTTTACTATATTTCTTGTTTTGCTTTTCGAAAGTAGTTTCTTAATTGGAAAGAGAAGAAAACATGCATTTCATATTGGAGGAAGTTGACAATCCAGGCAAGGTGTGCTAATTATATAATTGTTGACTTGTGTTATTATTGTAATTAAACTCTCCGTTCATTTGCCACGAATGTTACGCGGGAAAGTTAATCCTGAGAACAGTGAAGTGAAATAAAGGAAAGGAAAATTTACTTTCTTGTGAGTGTTCACTTGATAAAGGATTTTTCTAGGAAAGTGTAATTGACAGGAAAAAACTAGCCCACGACACATAATTCTTTCTTTTTTGCAGGATGCATTTTGAGGGAAAGTGAGTCCTAATGGGAAAAGTATTTCTGTGGGTCCCATTATTTTCCTGGTAACTGAACACCCCAAAAGTTATGGGAAAGTTGATTTTTCCATACGAAATACTTTCTTGACAGCTGAACGAGTGAGAAGTATCCAATAAAAAAAAAAGGTTAATGGGAAGTAGTGTACACACCTACCTATATTCGGATGTGTATGTTTTGTACACCTCAAGAAAGTTAGAACTTTTGTATATAAGTTCGTAACACTTGTATAAAACTTTATAAAAATCTTCATAAGTCATAACATTCCTTACAGAAAAACTAAAATATATTTATATAAGAGTTCATTACATAAACGAAAAACTCACAATCATGTAAATTTAATGGTGTGCATTCAAAGTTGATGTCATGTATTGATGTGCAATATGATGTGAACTTTTAATAACTTTTATACAAAAGTTACGAATTCAAGATTAGTATTACGAACTCATGTCCAAATGCTATGACATTTTATACAATATCAGAAGTGCATATAGTACTCTACTAAATAAAGTGCAATTTGGTACTTTTTCCTCCGTTCGATCAACTTAAAGGAAGATTGAAACTATTTGGGAATTAGTTAGAGCAAATATTGTATAGCTAAGATTTTTATTATCCAGTTAGAGCAAATATTGTATAGCTACCATTCTCCTCCGAGGTCCCATTATTAGTGTTTCATTAATTTTTTATGAACTTGGAGTAGCTAGAATACCACCGAGGTGGTTGCTAGGATGGCAGAGGTGAGTGGAATAGATTACCTCCCTCCACGACTGGAGTTTGAACATTGGGCTCTCCATCTGCTTCCTTTGGTGGTAGGTGATGCATGTATTAAAGCTCGCTTCGCGTGGAGGGCCATTTGTCATTTGTACTAAATGGTGTCTGTGCTGACGGTCTGTCCTCTCGGACAGAAGCTATGGCTCAAACAGGACATTCCATAGGCGGGCTGGGAGCCCTAATGATTACGCCCAAGGAAACTTGCAACGCTGGTCGCCCTCTCCCTCCTTTTTTGGTTATCAAGGAAAAGAAAAATAGCTAGAATCAACAAGCCCAGGTTTGATAGCAAAAAGGAAACAACCATTATCATGTTACTTTCCCTTTAAGAAAATAGAATTTTGGTAGATTCAAAATCTTTTTTCATTAGACAATGTCATTTCATTCTGTTCAAAATCAAAATGTCACTTCATTGCTGTCTCTGTGTGAATCCATTTCTCATAATGGATCATGATATTATGTCTAATATAGTTTACAATTGTTGGTGTTTTCAGAAAGATTCAGCCACACTAAATTTGATCATGCTTTTTGCTCATGTGGGCTTCATCTACATGGAAAGGGGTTTTGTGGGTTCTTTCTC
This sequence comes from Gaultheria prostrata, assembly GCA_036023075.1. Classification (NCBI taxonomy): domain Eukaryota; kingdom Viridiplantae; phylum Streptophyta; class Magnoliopsida; order Ericales; family Ericaceae; genus Gaultheria; species Gaultheria prostrata. Next base: position 17,563 of record JAXBDA010006380.1, read on the forward strand.
ACCCAAATGATTGCAAATCTCCTACATTAAATAAGTTCAAATGATATCTTTTTGAAGTCCTTTATAAAACACAAAAACACTTTATTTTCCATCAAGCTTCATTGTGCACTAATGATAGTATCCGCAAGGACACTTTCTTTTTTTTTATCAGAAAAGGGGACACTTTGATACCACAATAAGCTGGACTGGTGAACTTAAGGGTTTCGTAGTACGCTAATGCACTAGTAATACATTCGTTGAACTCCATCGCGATTTGATCACTATAAATTGAATTGATAATTTTGTAAAGCTTGCTGAACACTACATTCGTATATGGACTTCAACTTAATTAGACATCAATAAATCTATATTGATTTGGCTTAGAGTTTGCTTTTTGAATCATACTGACCATTCGTTTAAAGTCGATGACGAGGGTCACAATATTAGGTCAATTTAATTTTTCAGAATGATAGTTGTTACTGGTGTATTTTGTAAATTAATTTAGCGATTCATATCATGTCAATAAGATCTCATTACGGTGCACTATATGCCCATAGTGCATTAGCACACTAAATGGAACTCTCTCAAGGGTTTTTACAATGGGGTTTATTCTGATATTTGGTTAAGTATGCATATGAATGGGCCGATCCCCCACAGGGTTCTTTAAGTCCACAAAAGCTAGCCTGGACACTCTGAGTTATTAAAAAAATAATATTTTATGAATTCATTTTTTGAGTCGAACGAAAATCAAATTAATTCGATACTTGTAGCTGGCGACAACATTTTATCTCTAGTTACATAGTTTTTGTTTTCCAAAAGTAGATTATATAAGTTCGAATTATAGCTTTTTGAAGTCTTTTTTAGACAGAATAACACTTTTTTCTATCTTCATTGTGCAGTAATGATGTTTCCATTTGACAAGGACTCCTGAATATAAGAAGAGGAAAAAAAAAATCCGCTCCAGGATACCTTTCAAAGATTAGCCTGCATCACACAATATAAGAGAAGTGCTAACACAGATATTCAAGACACATACATAGATCTCACGCACGCGATACACGTGAGCCTAATCAGTGGCAGATCCAAGAATTAGCTACAGGGGGGTCACTCCTTCAAAACCAATCATATATATTTCAAGGCCCTAGACACTCGCGCCAATTATTGTTATTAAAATTCGGAAAAGATTATATATATGTATTTTTTTTTCTTATTAGTGTTACTTAATTTTGAGCTTGTAGAAAAATTAAACAAAATATAACATATTAAAGAAAATAAGTATTTCTATAGCAAATAACATAATTATAATTGCCTTTGTGATACCAATGCAACATAAGTTAGCTTTGATGTGGGTCTGAGACTTAAGACATTCAAAATTGTGTGGTGAGGTTTTTTTTTTAACCATTTAAAAAACAAAAACGAGAGTGGAGACAGCTGGATGCTCATTGGATTTTGTAATGCCCCTAAATTCAAGAACGTTATTATTATTACAGTTATTAAGACATAGTAACAATAAGTCTGATACAAATATTCTTTCCTCAATAAAATACATTTACTCCAATCGGGTGGAGTTTACGGCTTCTCCTAGCCCTTGGTTCGGGAGTGAAAATTTGTTCACCCTCTTTTGGTGAGGGTGAACAAATTTTTTTTCTTGGTTCGGTCACCTCCAAAGTCGGCAGCTCGATCGGCTCCAAAGTTCTCCAAGCTATAATACGCTTTATGTTCATCTCAATAGTCTAACATAATACTCCCTCTGTCCCAATTTTTTGCTCACTACGAAACTACGTGCAATTTTCAAACTAAAAATTAATGTATTTATCAAAATAATTTTTGAATTTTTTTTGCACCGTATTAAAGTTTTCAATGAGATCTATCAAACAAGATCCATATTGATTAGAAAATTATTTTTGCAAGTACATTATTTTTTAGTTTGAAAATTGCACGTAGTTTTGTAGTGAGCAAACAAATTGGGACGGAGGGAGTACATAAGAGTCGCGGAAGCAACATTGTGGTATTATGCTAGAATCGCACAAGTGTAATACCGTGAGCGAAACGCCCAGCAGGCAACTATTACCCAAAAACCTTATACTAGCAATTCTAAAATAATATATTTAGGTAGGAAAGAATAACGACAGGTCAAAAGATAACCGTATCTATCATGAAAATGCACGTGTCAGTGTCAATGCAAAACCGGGTGTATCGCATGTAGAGTAATGTGTCTCGTAATTATCTTTCAGTCTTGACATTTTTCTTCAAATTTATCAACGTTTCTAGACACTAGACCGTGCCAAGGAAAATTAAATAGCTAACTTAGCTTCGTCCTATAAATAATAGCAGTCACTCAAATAAAGAGAATACTATTTTTATACCCAACTCTATACCATTACCTAACCTTATATCCATTGTTCCGTAAGGAACCACCTCAAATGGAAAAGTAATTCACACATCAACCATCATAGGGCTATCCATTAAGGAAGTTTGTACCGATTATGCCATAATTAATTTTGTCCGATGGAGAGGAAGGTTCTAAAACCAACACACAAAATTAGCCATATTATCTATGTACTAGTAATGGAGACCGTGGAATTTAAATAAAATAAACTCCCTCTCCCACTTAGTTATTTAAAAAATTTGTGAGGGTTATCAAATATGCATGTTAGCAAACAAAAAGTGATTTTTATTCAAAAGATCAAATAGTACCACGTTGTCCCAATACAGTAAACTATCACTTATGCAAACAATATGGAAACACAAATATTCATAACTAAGGAAACATAGGATAAAAAAGGAATACAACTATTATGGTCACAGATGCAATCCTTAAGCAATAAATAATCCTCTAAATGCGGCTCATGATAGTGATCTTGTGGAAAATATGGAGAATCTTGGCAGACAAAGGCAGAGGGATATTGGGGTGGATTATTCTGAATTTGATCAAAGCTTTTGGAATCTTTCCGAAGTGGGTTTTTTAAATGTGAAAGAGGTTGAGGGTGTCTAGTTAGTTGTGGATCTCAATCCTTCTGATGTTGTGGAAGATATTAGGAAAGGAAAATAGAAGTAGAAAATGTTTGAAGAAAAGTTGGGTTTTCCTAAATCTAAGAAGAAGGGTTGTCGAAAATAGAAAAAATGTGTTGTGTTCAGATCTGTTATTGCTGCTGCTGCATTATATGTTTCTTCTGACAGCATTAATAGGAGTCATCTAAATGCGGCTCAGGTTTCTCGGGTAATAAGCAAGATCTTGGATGAGGATTATTTGGAGGATGATGAAGAGATCATAAGCAGTTTTTCTGTTGCAAGTTAATTTTGTTGATAGTGGTTGTGTTTGGGCATTTTTTATTGGGTTTAGGTGTTTTTTTTTTTTTTTTTGTGGGGGGGGGGGGGGGGGGGGGGGGTTTTCTGGGTGGGGGTTTTGGTGGCTCCTTGCAAGCTTCAGGTTTTGTTTTCCCTTTTGATTCCT
>JAXBDA010006381.1:0-20981 GCA_036023075.1 Gaultheria prostrata
CCGGCTAGGTAAAACAGCTTGCACTCCTCAATTATATCTTCAACTGTTAGCTTGATGTTCTTGCTTTGGGGTTCTTGATCTGTAGCTTTCAGATTTGATTTCAACAGTATTCCTAACAAGTCATTATTTACTCCATTCATCGTGCGCTGTCTTCTGTTGATGATGTTCCGCACTAAAGCTCCGACTTCATTGTTTATTTTTCTCATCTTCCTGTTAGTCTTTGTTGGTAGAAACCTAAATGCAAGTAAATCTTGAGTGTATGAAGACTTAAAATCACCACAAATGAATTGCAACGCAATACTAACTATAAATACTCCTATATGCGTATAATGCATATAATTTACAATTACCTCCATCCGGGAATGTAAATTGACCGTAAAAGTTGCATCATAATATTGGTTAGTTCTTTTTGGAGTTGGAATATATGTTTTCCTTCATCATAGTCACTGCCAAATGCCGTCCGAGAAATCACATCTGCTGTCAGATTAGAGAGATAAGGCCATACGTCTAGCTCACATGACCCTTTTGTTGTGACCAGCGCTTCCCATTTGCTTATCATTTCACAGCTGCTTGAGTACATTGCTGGCACCATAAGCTATAACAAACACCATAGGTGCTGTGAAATTGATTGTAAGGGAAGGCCATACAAACTTCTTTCATTTATGATATGATTCGGATACCCGAAAAAGAAATCCCAAAATATAATTGTAGGAAAATCCTTTTCAGGACAGAGAAGCCAACTTTAGCTCAGCCTTACCCAGTACTATTAGGCTTTCTTTGTTTGTCCGATAGGCATATTTTAATCTATGTATTTTATATAATAGGATGAGTAGGTCCAACTGGCTGATAATAAGGGCATTATTCTACCTAAATTCTCTGTATATTTACGTCTTATAGGACCTCTTGTCTAACGGATATACGGTTACTACACCAATTACGTGAAACCTTGGGAAAATGGTTCGCTCGAAATTCTGTAATCCAATCACATTCTCTTATCGGTGAATCAGATAGTCCTAAAAAATTTCACATGATTCTAAATCTTGAAGTAGAGGGTGAGTAAATCTACATGGTTTAGATCGCTTATTGTATTATTGATTTTACAAGAATAAGAAAATTAAGAAAAAACCCCGAAAACATGATATATTACAATCGGAAACAACTTCCAAGATCTTAAAAAAACTATACATCCAAATTATTTACCCTGCTGTTTGCAACGCATAGAAGGAGGTTTAGATAAGAGATTACCTTTAGCTTTTCTAGGTGGAAGGCTGGGTTAACAAGGTTTCTGTGCGTAGCCCATTTCTCACCCTCGTAACTTAGAAGTCCTGTCACTAGTAATTTGCCGAGTGGATTCAGCGCTGGCTTATGAAAGACTTCAGTTTTAGACAAGATCTCCTTTATAAGTATAGGATCTGTAATGGTTAATCTTGGTGTTGGCCCTAGCCACACAAAGTGATTCGTTCCTGAAAATAGTAACCATAATTAGTCATGGTAAGAGCTTTGCTTAACATTGCAAAAAAAAAAAAAAAAGTAGCAGTTTTTATTTATTTTGTCTGTAGGTAGTTGGTTGTGATTATTCTCCCCAGTTAGCATTTTGAGTTTTTTGGCATGAAAAAGAGAATAACTGCAAACTTAAATCTGATATCATCGTTTTCAGGAGACATACGTACCGTGACGATTGACGAAATATTGGTGGAATGGTATGACACGAGGCACAATAGCGTCGTCGCTAGCCTCCATGGGTTTGGATTTTGCTTCTTTGATTGTTGAGACGAATTCTTTAGAGTCTCCATACAAGAATCTGTAGGGATTTCCCTTGAGACCTAGATCTCTCAGGCACTTCTCTAGCTGCTTCGGTCTCAACCACACCCAGTTCACTACCTTCCATGCACATGTTAGGAAAGTAGCCAAAGCAAGAGAGAGAAGAATTGAGCTTACTGTTGCTTCCATATCTGATGAGAGAAAATGCGAGGGGTGAAAGAGAGAGAGAGAGAAATCCATCTGAGTCTTATCCTTATGGGGCTGTTGCATAGTCTTTTATTTTATTTTTTAGAATTAATCATGTGCTGCCGTGCTGATAATAACTTTTACCAAAATAAAAAATGATGCCGTGATGGGGAATTGACTGTCGTGCCAATATATTTATATATAATACATTTTAATATAGGTATTGGGCCAATCCAAAAGTTGACAAGGCCACCAATCACGCAGGTGGGGACTTCGTTCGAAAATAGAAATGTTTCATATTTTTGGATTGCATTTTGCAATTTTTTGGTATAGTTACGAACAAGGATATCCAATGACGAGGTTGGATATTTAGTCGTAGTTCATGTGTAATGCATTTTGTTATGTTTCAATTTGTTTTGCGTTTCTTTCTTTTTTTGGTTCCTTCATCACGAATTTTATGGTCTTATTTGTTATTGTGAATAGTTACGAATCAGAGTATATGGTAGTCGAACGCTTCACTACTTTCTCTGTCTAGCCGGCCCTAATGTCCCTCCTCTCTTTCTTTCCAGATCTGGTTCCTCCTCCCCCCTATTTTGTTCCGTTTGTCTCTCTTTCCCCTCATCTTCTCCCGTCAGCGTGCTCTCCCCGCCCACCTCGGGTTTTCTTCGCGGCTTTCATTGCTTGTAACAGGGTGGTCTGATCCTTTTGCCGTCGTCCGTCAGTAGTGTCAATCCGGCGTTATTTGTACAGTTTCGGCGTGGTGGAGGCGACGAGGGGTGGTCGTGTGTGGCAACTTGCGGTGGGGCAATAAGGATGGGTTGAGCAAAGGGGGTTTTCCGGTGGTCACATGCTCGGATCTCAGTACCGGTCTGGTGGGTGTTTGGTGGTGGGACAATAAACTCCAGCCCCCAGTGCTTCTAGGCCTTGGCTCGACCCAGTAATGGGCAATTTGGTGAGTTGGTAGTGTTGGGTTTTAATCTGTTTGTTTTAGTTATTTTCTGTTTAGTTTTGCGTTTAACTTGTTGTCTTGCTGCCCTAGATTTATCTTGTGCTCGTCGTGGTCATGAGGACTGTCGGCTGCCGACTGACAGCGTAGCCTCGCCTCGGAGTATCATCCGGCGCTCCATCATGGTATTAGGATTTCGTCTACGAGTTCTTAGTGCTACTTTGACCCACTTAGTTTATACAAATCAGATTTAGGAAGAGATTTTCCATTGTTGCTCATTGCTAACCTTGACTAGTATTGCCGCTAGCCTTGGGGGTATTGGTTGCCTTAATTGCAACTCCTCGTGCCCCACACCTCTGAGTCAGTGAGAAGAGAGCCATTAATATGGCTTGTGTTCGCATTTCGGCATTAATCTTCCCATCTTATTAGCTATGTAGGCTCTGGCTGTAATTTCTTTTCATTGTATCCATTGGAAATTGATCGGTCGTTTTTCGTATCAAAAATAATTTATAAAACAGAACAATTACTACTACTCTTTCGAATAGTGATAAGTATTCCGAGTATCGTCCTCAGGGACTAAAAGACTAAGTTGCAACTATTTCAATTGATTTCTAAATTAATTCGAGAAAAAGAGATTTTGATTGGGTTTCCTAAATTTATAAAAGCTAAATTAAAATTAAACAATTAAAAAGTGAAGAGATTTGATGAGAGAAAAGTCTAGGGTTTCGAATCCACTTGACCCCTTTGTAACCTAGATTTATTTCGATTGAAGGATTTCTTATTCGAATTCACCGGATATCGTTAGGGTTCGCGGGCCCTTGCGATATCTCCTAAAAATATTCATGTATCATCAAGCGGCATAGATTATCTCCGCCTAGCACGAATCGTCTTACTAGTACGGTCCGTCTCTATGGCATGGACCGTCTAATAGCACGACGCGTCTTGAACATTTTGCTTATGTGAACATTTTGCGTGCCTATCAGAAATCTTTGTAAGCGCCGAATGGTTTGCTGGAATAAAATTTCTGTTGATCAAAAAAAAAAAAAAAAAGAGTATATGGTAGTCGGATAATTGTCATGAATTATTCTGACCAAGTATTGTAATTGTCGGAAGTACTTTTATTCCCGATGACCTTCATATTGGATTATTGAAAGAATTGGCCTTTCTTGGCCTCTTTCCGAATGTAAGGGGTCAAGACTGATGGACAAGATTGTTATATTTTGGCCAATTTGAGAATGAGGGAATCCTTACCTTGTCAAGGCATCTTCTCAAACAAGTCTACAGACTCTACACATAATTTGGAAGATTAATTCCCAACTAAGAGTGCACCAAAAAACAAAAAAATTCCCAACTTAGAAATGCGAAACTAACTAAGCGCGAAATTCCCAACTTCCTTCTCGTTTGCAAACTAAGAATGATTTATGCCAATGTGGAATTGATTCACCATGAACTACCGGCACGTGGTTACACTGTCCAATTTTGAGCTGCCATAGAGATAAAGCGAAACCCTGTGCAAATTTGGAGAATGGTGACACGAAATGCAGAGAATTCTCCTGTCAAACAACAAAGTTTAAAGGTGAAAAATAAAGCAACATTTTGGGTCGGATGGTTAACCAGAGCGTAGGACTGCATGCACACTAAATATGGCAAAATCCGGAAGTATAAGTGTTTTAGAATCATCACTAGGGCTGTTTTGCTTCCCCAAGTGCGAAGTTATTCTGATGCTATTCAGTGACCCGTCTGGCCGGAGAGGAAGTGCCCACTGCCCTGGCCATTCGTTTTCTTTGCATGAACTCTCGTTTGCATATATGACCCAAATTTCAGGGTTGTGATGGCTTGCCATAATTGGCATGAACTGTCCTCTCCAGGATGAAGAACATGTTCGCGTTTGTTTGCCTTCTTGTCCATGGCTTGATCAAGTGGTTACCAGCATATATATATTTTTTTGATCGGCAAGAAAATTTATTAAAACTTGACAAAGGGTATATCGAGGGTTAAGGCCAAAACCAAACACAAGTGTAGGGAGAAGGCAAAAATTCCAGCGAACTGCTAAAAATAAAGAAGAAAAGGAGAAGAAAGGGAGAAAAAACACAAAAACAACACCATCAGGCAGACTAGTGAGTGGGAACCTCCTTCAGCTCCAAAGACAGCCCAAAAAAGAAACATAAACAACAGCACCCAATGGCCTCGCATCACCAATAAGTGTCACAAAAGTCTCAGCATCTCTCAGCATTCATAAGTAGCATGGCTGAATGAGATATGTGGCAGCAGCATCAAGTTGAACTCCTAATAAAGCATGGCTAAATAGGACAGATAGCCACAACCAAGAGCATCCCAAAAGTATCATCGAAGAATAGCATCAGTACCACCGCTCAGACTTCTTAAACCAGATTTCACATTAGCAGAGATATCACTAAATGGCTTGGAATTAATTTACCTCAGACGCAGCAACTTAAAGTATTTCAAACAGCAAATACGGTCAGCAAAATGAAAGTAACTTCAGCAATCAGAAATCACAACAGCAGCAGAATTCTTCACCCAAAATGACATTATGATCCATGCATCCAAGACTAATTGAGAACTGCCCCAGACATAGATTTTTTATTACAAACTTCATATCCTGACTTTTCTGATACCATCCAAGCATCTCTTGAAATCCTCCACAGAGTAATCCTTCACATTATATTTCCCTTTTATCCATAAAGCCATTCTAGTCTTTGATAACTCTACAATTTCCTCCCACTCCCAAACTTTATTATTGAAAACAGAGTCATTTCTAGAGGTTCAAATGGTCCAGTTAATTGCATAAAAGGTAGCTATCCAACACCATTTTTCTAGATTTTTGAAATTAAAACTATCCCAAAATTGAAAGAGACTCATTAAGTTTGAAGGACAAACCCATACCATACCCCACCAAGAGATAATTGCTGACCAAATCCTCCAAGAAATTTGACACTGGATTAAAAAATGTTCAGGGGACTCCAGCTCAGAGGTGCAAAAAGGGCAATTAGCATTGCTGATATTCAAGACTCCTTTACTAACTAGCACTGTTTTGGCTGCTATGCAGTTTTGCACAGCCAACCAAACAAAGAATTCAACTTTGGGTGGGCAAATATTCCTCCAAATTGTGGATAACTCTTTGTTTTCAATGAACTTCCAATTTGATTTTCACACTCCCCTTTTAGCCATTCACACTCCCTTTTTGTCTTTTTCTCATGTGAAATTACTATATTACCCGTACATCTTGAGTCATTTTTTTCATGTGAAGGGCAATGTAGTAATTTCACATGAGAAAAAGACAAAAAGGGAGTGTGAATGGCTAAAAGGGGAGTGTGAAAATCATTTTCCTATTATTGAGAAATGTTAACTTTGAGTATCCAAATGCCAAAAGTTGAGTATTTGTAAAAAATATTGTTAACTTTGAGTATTTATCCAAATGTCATTGTGAGCTTTTTTTGTGTATCAAAATAATCATTTTTGAGTATTTTTGCTTTTGAGTATACCACTAATAATGGTCCTAGTAGTAGATCATGTGTTGTGTAATGGATTTTCGCCGTTAGATAAGAGTGGCCCACCATGGGATCCTCCCTTCACAATTGCAGCAGCCAAAGTTGAAGATTTGAAGCAGCCGATCTTGATTTTCTTCTCACGCATGATTGACTCTGTCAGGGGAGTGTGAGATACTCCCATGTAATTCTTTGTATTTCTCATAGTTAAACACTCCTTCGGGAGGGAGCTGAGTTTGGGGAATCACGTAAAATTAATTGTGTTTGTGTGTGATTGGTGTGTGTGTGGGCAAACTTGTGAGGTGGGGCACAACATTATGCATTTTGTTATGTTTCAATTTGTTTTGCAATTTTTTTTTTTTTTGGGTTCCTTCGTCACGAATTTTTTGGTCTTATTTGTTATTGTGAATAGTTACAAACAGTGACAGAGCCATCTTGAAACCAGTGTGGGCACGTGCCCACATTGGTCTTTCCTAGTTTATTAGGGTTTTTTTTTCAACGGTAAGGGGTGTTCGAGCCAAGCTTACATGCATCTCAACTATTTTCCTCCCCGATCCGGTCAAAAGCCGACCATCCATGCCGGAACGAGAGGATTCACAAGAGATTTATCTCTTGCGGCCTGACCCCAAGAGTTTGCCAATTTTGAAGACGTTAGGGTTTACAGCTATCCCTGTTATCACCGAGATACCATGGGGTTTCTCTTTTTGCTAGTTTTACTGGCTACTTGAACCCTAGTCACGTAGATCTTGTTCGGTTTTGGGTTTTGAATGGAGAGAAATATGGGTAATGATTGGAAATAGGAGGTAATGATTGGAGAGAGATGATTAGAAATATGGGGTAGTGATTGAAAATAGAGACAATGATTGAAGGGAATAAGGGTGATAAAATTTAAGTTTGGGTCTCAAGACCTAAACCAAACAAGACCATAATCCTTCAAAATGGTCATCGCTCCCACACTCAATTCTCACTTTGTGCTTGCGCTCTCAATCATCGCACTCACGAATTTTAGTTGTCTTGGAGGTTTTTGGAAGACTTTTTCACACTTGTGCTCCTGCACCAACACTCGTCCAAAAAATTATGAGTAGTTAAACAATTCTTTCACTCACACTAACATTGGAGTAACATTCACCAACTTTTAGTTTGGTGAATAAGAAAATAACAATCTACACAAGTCTGAAACTCTTATTAATTTCTCATGCCGTGAGATGCATGTCACTATTAAATCGTCAACAACCATTAACTTGTGGGCGTGAGATTGTTGTTGAAGCCTAATTGTAGAGTTGGAACACAACAAACACATATAATTTTATTGATTACAAGCACTCGTACACTTAATTTGTATACAACAACACACACTATCACTCACAAAAAATGACTCTCTTACACAAGAGTACTTAGTACACACACAATTTAGGAAGACACTTTATCTTTGGACACACACTTTAGTACTTGGACTCTCACTCTCTTGCTTGGAGTGTCTCTCACTTGGACTCTCTCACTTTCTTACATTGGACACTTTCTCTCTTGCCTTCTTACATTCACAAATGGAGACCTCATGCCTATTTATAGGCACCAATAGATTATTCTAGAAGCACACATTTCTCCAAGCTTCTAGATGCTTCTAGTGAAGCCCGTAAGCTTCCATCATATTCCGGAACATTCTAGTACCTTCCGGAAAGTTCTAGTATAGTCCATAGTATTCCGGAAGTGTCCGGAAGTCTCTAGCATAGTCTAGACAATTCCGGAGCATTCTAGAAAAGTCTAGATATTTCCGGAATAACCCGGAGGTTTCGGGCGACGTCCGGAAGACTCCGGAAAACTCAAGAGAGGTGGTGATGATCTTTCAACATGGCTCGTTGCTAATTTATAGTGCCCACACTAATACATAATCCTAGCTACGCTACTGGTTACAAATCAGAGTATATATACGGTAGTCGCATAATTGTCATGAATTATTCTGACCAAGTACTGTAAATCTCGGAAGTTCTGTTATTCCAGATGACTTTCATATTCGATTATTGAAAGAATTGGCCTTTCTTGGCCTCTTTCCGAATGAAAGGGGTCAAGACCGATGGACAAGATTGTTTTATTTTGGCCCATTTGAGAATGAGGGAATCCTAACCTTGTCGAGGCATCTTCTCAAACAAGTCTACAGACTCTACACATAGGCCCTGTTAGATACGAGGTTTTGTTTTTGAGGAATTGGTAATGAGGTGGGATTAAGATTGATAATGAGGTAGGATTATTAATGAGGAGATGAATCCTTTTCTCATGTTTGTTTTGCATAGAATTAGATCATGGGATTACTAATAACGTGTTTGTTTTGCTTAGCATAGGATTGGGTTAAAATAATTTGTTTTCAATTCTACCCTTACATGGAAACACGATTTTTTATTAGGCAAACCATGAATTGCACTTGGGCCAAATTTAAGAACCATTTGACCATGTAACATATTTCTCCGCTAGTAGACGGCGGAATTGCTACAAAAAATTAGTCGAGATGATCTCAACTTTAATTCTCTAAGTTATTAAAAAAAACAAAAAGTCCTAAAATATTTGTGACCCCCAACAAAAAAATGAAATTCATGTTGACCAAAGAAAAAGATGGACATAAAGGTAGACATTGGGGGCTATGACACACCTCACCACCCAATTTTGAGAAATATCGTTTTGGATACTCTTTCTCAAGTGGTATATATTCTTCTTCTATTACTAGTTTGCTCCTCCGTGCACGTACGGAATCTCGTGCTCAGTATTACTTTGCGTTCTTATCATGTGTTATTAATATTTTAGTTTGTGTTTTTTCCCCCAAACTAAGCTTTGTAGCATAAGTTTGTTTTTCTACGATCCAGGGTTAGTCCAGGAAGTCTATGGGCTTGGGCAATGTTTGGGCTTATTCAATAGTGGTCTATAACCATTCATGAGTTCTACAACCCCTCCAAAAAAACGGATCTGTATCGTCTATGAGAAATTTTCTGTGAGGATCTTGTGAGAGTTTTGCTGTGAGTTTGACAACACACCAATCCAATGGCTTACAACCCCCTACGGCGCTGTTTCATTAGGACAAATTGTAACGAAATGGAAAGCCACAAACGGCCGTTTTCTTCTTCTGCTTCTTGTTTTCTTCCGTGCTCAAATGCAAACAATCGTGGCGATTCGTACATTGGGGACCAGATCAATATTTCGGTAATACATTGGGGACCATTTATAAGTAAATTTTTGGTCCATAAACAGAAAGTAGAAATTGGAGCAAACATGTGAGTACAACTTACAAACATGTGAATACTACTTCATGGGCCGTTTGTTTTCTTGAGACATACATACCGTGAAGATTGACAAAATATCAGTGGAACGGCATGACACGTGGCACAACATCATCGTCAGAAGCCTCCATGGTTTTGGATTCCGCTTCTTCACTCACTGAGATGAACTCTCTGGTGTCTCCATACATGAATCGGTAGGGATTTCCTCTAAAGCCTTGCTCTCTCAACCACCTCTCTATCTGCTTCGGCCTTAACCATACCCAGTTCAGTGCCTTCCATGCCAGTGTAAGGAAAGTAACCAAAGCCAAAGATAGAACAATTGAGGTTACTGTTACTTCCATATTGGATGAGATCAGGATGATTTAGGGAGCAGTAGCCACCCCGCCCCCCATATAGCTCCGCCCCTGTGAGGAAGATCGTTCCAAAAATTAAATAAAAAGATCGACCAACAACTACCAAGTCTTTGTTCGAAATGATAATTAAATTAATTCAATTCAAACTCCACCTTAAAATAAGTGTCAATTGTCTCGAGTCATTTCCCCACCCGTCTGCTGCCACCATTTACCGTCTTTCCAGTACTCAACTCAATAAGAGCAACACGTGGCGATTTGAGGCAAAAGTGACATTTGTTTCAAGGGTTTTGTCAATGTTTTGCCCCTAAGGCTTACGTAAATGCTAAATAAACAAGTTCAACTCCACTTACATAGAAAATATAGTAAATACTCGTCGTGACTCAAATAGCCTTTTACTTTTCTCTCCCTTCATTTTCATTTTCCCTTCATCTTTTTTGCCCTTTCACATTTCCTAGCCTTTTACTGCTTTACACTAATTTTGGTTTAGTTAATGGGTTAGTCTGTGTTTTGATGCTGACTAGGAAACTTTTGTATGTTTAATGACAAGACACCAAACCAGATTGAAAAAATGACCAGCCACCAAAGACAATTTCCACGTAAATAAAAGTATGATCGACGAATTTTGGCAGCTGGTTTACCCCGACTCTTGAAAATCACCCTGCCAATTGGTGCACGGATGTTTTTTTTCATTTCATTTTATTTCTATATATGAGTTTTTAAAAAATGGTTTAGCGTGGGAATGAATCAAAGATAATGTTTGATAGCCTTGTTGCGTTGGTGGGTTTACTTAAATGTTAAAGCGGGGTACTAAAATGTACTACAATATTAAATAAGAGGGGATTCCTTTTCAGAGAAGGTGATGGTTTTGCAATTTTGCGGTTTATCTAGGAAGGCGAATATTTGTGTTAGTTTTAGGAGGTCCTTCACTTAGCCATTGGAGAAGCAGCTCTTTTTTTTATTTTTTTTATTTGGCGCTTTTGTCAATTACGGGTTTTTTTTTTGCTTTTGAGAAAAGACTTAATTCGCACAAGCAATTACGGGTTTAAAAGACTTAATTCAATTACAGGTTTTTTTTTTGCTTCTAGTGGGTGGTTAGGGAAGGGACAGAGAAATTGAGGCCTGAGTCGCCTGACTGATTAAGTGGAGCATTATGCGACAGCCCCCAGGCTAGGGGTCTCAATCAGGCATTAAACAGCAAGTCGATGACCATATTCATATCACAGTTGAGCTTTGTCAAACTACATAAGTAGAGTAAAATGTAAAAGAGACACTTAAGTTGGTTGTTTAGTTTATGTGAAGGTGTTTAGTCTCTATGGTGGTTCTTACGAATTTGTGGTTTTAAGTTTAGAGTAGGGGAAAGACCATCAATAACCGAAGGACATGAAAGTGCGTTATATATTTTGCACACAGATGCTATCAGCTATCCTATATTTCCATGGGTCAGAGCTTACTGTGGGATAATTGGTTCTAGGAGGAGGTCAATTACATTAGTTCACTTAAATTTCCAGGGACTTGGAAATGCATTGAAGTTACGAGAATTCTACTGGTACACAATTCTGGTGGATAGAAAGATTTGGTCTGATAGTTTTGCTTGAAAACATATTCCAACTCGTATTTATCTCATAGTAAGCCAATATTTATGCATTTTTGTCCCAACCCTCCTTCGTAAGTTTGTATGTATGTATAACATCACAACGAGGTAAAGACATAAACTCAATTCGCTTGAGTGCTTTCCCCACCTGCCAGCCACCACCATCAACCGTCTCCCCATTGCTTCTGCACGAGCAGCACCTGGCCATTCAACTTATAATCATGTCCGTTATGTATTCTATTAACTAAACATGTAGTCAAGGGACTAATTACACAACACCCAAATTCAGGGACCAAGGGCAAGAACTTTGATTCTGCTATAACAAAAGTGCATAAGTTCCTCATCAACTTCACCTTTCTTTTGCCATTATGAATGTTTAGATACCTAGAATATCTTTTGCATGATCAAATGAGCACCATGTTGGGGCTGGACCGTTAACTTGTGTGAAGGGGCGTGCACGTAGGAAGGAGAAAGCTGGAAAGAGAAGCGTTTTAAAATTGTTGCTAAGGCTATTTTCGCTTCCACTAGTGCAAAGTTTTGCCCAATGCATATTCTGGGACCCCCGCCGAATGGGAAGAATGTGCCTTGGCCCTTTGTCGCCTTCGCAATTCCTTCAGAAAATCTCTCCGGGTTGAAGTATTTTGAATCTTGTCCCCATATTTCAGGATCATGGTGAATTGCAAG
The DNA here is from genome assembly GCA_036023075.1 of Gaultheria prostrata. Classification (NCBI taxonomy): domain Eukaryota; kingdom Viridiplantae; phylum Streptophyta; class Magnoliopsida; order Ericales; family Ericaceae; genus Gaultheria; species Gaultheria prostrata. The sequence continues at coordinate 12,291 of JAXBDA010006381.1, forward strand.
AGTCGGTACCATAATTGCTATTCCAGCTGGTAGAATTAGTCCTCCAAGCTTTGTGTTTTTATGTATGTAACGAGTAAGAGAGGTTGATGGTGAGTATAACCTCATAACTTCGTTAAGAATCATGGTTACCTGCATATATAGTAATATATACCAAAGAGATCATGAGAGTTACTTTGTATAAATTTCTGTTTCTTATTTTCAAAAAAATAAAAATAAAAAAATAAATGAAAAATGAGAACGACACTATATTTTGTTCTTCATTATCAATTTTGTGTTGGTTGCTAATCAGCTTTACACATCTATGCAAACATTTGTAGGCATATGCGTCGTTGGTCTATTTCTTAACATCTTAAGATTTTTGGGAACTAAACATCGTATCAGAGCTAGTTCTAGTTTTTGAGAGATTTTTGGTTCAAGTCTCTCCATTTGCAATTTGTTCTCCATTTGCATTATGCTTCTCCCTTTTCCATTCTATTTCGTTGTATGTCTGGATGTTCTCATCTTCACGTGCAAGACAAAATTGCACAAAAGGAGGCGTTAGATAGTTAAATACATTGTTAGGTCCAGTTTCTAACGCAAACATAGTTGTCAAGTTGAGAACAATTGCAAATTGGATTTATTGAGGAAATACTTACAGTTTTTAGCTGATGTAACCCATCAAAATCTGGTTTGTTATCCCCAAACACTGCCAATACCTCTTCTCTAGCTAGGGCTTGCCACTTTTGATGCTTGCTCAATAGGACCATTGTCCAAACAAGCAAAACCGAGGTAGTTTCTTGCCCGGCAAGGTAAAATAGCTTGCACTCCTCAATTATATCTTCAATTGTTAGCTTGATGTTCTTGCTTCCGGGTACTTTATCTGTAGCTTTCAAATTTGATTTTAACAGTATTCCTAACAAGTCATTATCTACATCTCCATTCATCGTTCGCTGTCTTTTGTTGATGATGTTCCGTACTAAAGCTCCAACTTCATTATTTAATTTTCTCATCTTCCTGTTAGTCTTTGTTGGTAGAAACCTATATGCAAGTAAATCTTGAGCGTGTGAAGATTCGTAAGAATCACAAAAAATGAATTACAACATAATACTAATTATAAATCTATGTTTAGAATGCATATAATTCACACTTACCTCCATCCGGGAATGTAAATTGACCCTGAAAGTTGCATAATAATATCAGCTAGTTCTTTTTGGAGTTGGAATATCTGTTTTCCTTCATCATAGTCACCGCCAAATGCTGTCCGAGAAATCACATCCGCTGTCAAATTAGATAGATAAGGCAGTACGTCTACCTCACATGACCCTTTTGTTGAGACCAACATTTCCCATTTGGTTATCATTTCACAGCAGCTTGAGTACATTGCTGGCACCATAAGCTATAACAAACACCAAAGGCACTGAGAAATTGATTGTACCCCAAATGAAGGCTATACAAACTTCTTTCATTTATGCTTCGGATACCCAGAAAAAGCAAACCCATCTTATGGTAAGGTGGGAAATCCTATTTCAGGACAGAGAAGCTAACTTTAGCTCAGCCTTACCCTACTCCATTAGGCTCTCTTTGTTTGGCCGAGGCCGATAGCCATATTTTACTCTATGTATTTAATCTCATAGGATGAGTAGGTCCAACCTGCTGATAATAAGGGCATTATTAGTGTATAGCATACCTAGCTAAAGTCTCTGTATATCTATGTCTTTTAGGACCTCTTGTCTAATGGATATATATATGGTTACTACACCAATGACATGCAAACCTTCGAAAAATGGTTCCTCGGAATTCTGTAATCGGTGAAACAGATGGTCCTCAAAATTTAAAGTAGGGGGTGAGTAAACTACATGGTTTAGAATCTCCTATTGTATTATTGATGTAACAGAATGAAAAAATGAAGGGAAAACCTGGAAAACATGATATATGAAACAACTTCCAGGGTCTTAAAAAAACTAGACATTTCAAAATTTCTTTACCCTGCTTTTTGCAACGTTTAGACAACTTTTAGAAGGAAGGAGGTTGAGATATGAGATTACCTTTAGCTTTTCCAGGTGGAAGGCTGGGTTAACAAGGTTTCTGTGCATAGCCCATTTCTCACCCTCGTAAGTTAGAATTCCTGTCACTAGTAATTTGCCGAGTGGATTCATCACTGGCTTTTGAAAGACTTCAGTTTTATACAAGATCTCCTTTATAAGTTTTGGATCTGTAATGGTTAATCTTGGTGTTGGCCCCAACCACGCGAAGTAATTCGTTCCTGAAAACAGTAACCATAATTTGTTATGGTAAGAGCATTTTGAGTTTTTTTTGGCTTGAAAAAGAGAATAACTGCAAACTTAAATCTGATATGATCATTTTCAGGAGACATACGTACCATGAAGATCAGCAAGATATTGGTGGAACGGTATGACACGTGGCACAATATCGTTGTCGTTAGTCTCCATGGGTTTGGATTTTGCTTCTTTGGTTGTTGAGACAAATTCTTTAGCGTCACCATACAAGAATCTGTAGGGATTTCCCTTGAAACCTTGATTTCTCAGGCACCTCTCTAGCTGCCTCGGCCTCAACCACACCCAATTCACTGCCTTCCATGCACATGTTACGAAAGTAGCCAAAGCAAGAGAGAGAATAATTGAGCTTACTGTTAATTCCATATCTGATGAGAGAGAATGTGAGGTGTGTGAGAGAAATCCGAGTCTTATCCTTATGGGGCTATTGCATACTCTACTATATATTTATTTTTAATTTATCATGTATGATGCCGTGCTGATAATAACTTTTACCCAAATGAAAAAATAATGCCGTGCTGAGGAATTTGACATTGTACCCATGTATTTTCAGTATATATTATAGGTTACAATATAGGGGTAGTTGGCCGATGTAAAGGTTGACAAGATCACCAATCACGCAGGTGGAGATTTTGTTAGAAATGTTTCGTTAGGAACGAGGATGTACTATCCAATGACGAGCTAGGTTGCATAATTAGTTGTAGTTCATGTGTTATGCATTTATTATGCTTCGATTTGTTTTGCGTTTTTTTTTTGTTCATTCGTCATGAATTATATGGTCTTATTTGTTATTGTGAATAGTTACGAATCAGAGTGTACGGTAGTCGCATAGTTGTCATGAATTATTCTGTCTACGTACCGTAAATCTCGGAAGTTCTGTTATTCCTGATGACCTTTTAATTCAGATTAGATTATTAAATGAATTTGGCCTTTCTTGGCCTCTTTTCGAATGAAAGGGGTCAAAACTGGTGAACCAGTTACATGAACAAGTTTTGAGAAGAATCTCCAAGAGTGACTTTTCCGATGATAGAATCATCAAGCTCTATGAACAAGTTTTTGAGCTTGCATCGGTGTCTAGATGCCACAAGTTCATCTCTCCAATTTCTTCATTTTTGTATGCCAACAATTACATGAAAGCTAATTAGCTAACTTTAGTTCAGCCTAAATTTGTGTGAATATATATCATTATTTGTAGGATCAGTACTTATGAAAGGATACACAATTACTCCACCAATTACATCCAATCCCTGGAAATATGGCTCCATCCGAATTCTATACTCCAATCACATTCTCTAATCCGTGATATGAAAGCCCTTGTATTTTTTGCATGGATCTCCATTGCAATTGAGAGTGGGAGAACGTGGTTGGTTTAAAATCTCTACATTCATGTTACAAGAAGAAAAAAAGTTGACAAAACTCTGAAAACATGGACCTATCACAATTGGAAACAGGTTACTAGGTATTAAAAGACTGCCCTTTTCCAAAGGGTTTGGATCCTCTGTTTCGGACAAGACAGGACAGTTTAAATCTAGACCGCACATTGGTATAATCCATGGTTCAGATTTGCTTAGAAACTCTTACCAGTAACAATAAGAGTTTCTCAACAAATCCAGACCATTAATTGAAACAAATGCACGGTCTAGATTTGGATTGTTGTGTCCTGAGTGAATCCAATTCCTTTTCCATTACCCTGCTTTCTGTTGGGATTCTCCCATGTGAGGGAGAGGTGCCCGATACGGGGGATTACTCCCCTGGGCCTTCCCATGTTCCACCACACAGGATCCCTCCCCTTTGTTTTGATTTAGGCAGTGGGGGGTGTGCGTGTGTGTACTGTGCATAGAGAGAGAGAGAGAGAGAGAGAGAGAGGTGTGTGTGCTTCCTCCTCCGGGAGGGAGCCGTGCTCCGGATACTCTGTCGGAGCACGGAGGTGAGCGAAGGGGTGAGGTCTGAGCGACGGGGTACCGGTTTGTAGTTCCCGGGGAGCTGGTAGGTGCTCCGGAGAGATTTTTTTTCATGTATATTGTGTATTGTGTGAATGTATACATATATGTAGTTTTTCCTCAAATCTTGTGTGTGAGTTGCGTGCTGGTAAACCCCGGTCGATCCCAACACTTTCTTTACCAATTTCCTAAATTTTAAAGAAGTCGAGATGCAAATGAGATTACCATCAACTTTTCGAGTTGGAAAGCCGGGTTAACAAGCTTTCTGTGCTTAGCCCATTTCTCACCCTCGGAAACCACAATCCCGGTCAGTAGTAATTTGATCATCGCTGGCTTTTGAAAGATTTCATAGTTAGACAAAATCTCCTTTATCTGTTTAGGATCTGTTATGTTTAATCTTGGTGTTGGCCCTAACCAAGTGAAGTAATTCATCCCTGAAAATATGAACAATAATTTCGCTACGGTTCTGAGTAGAGAATTTAAACGCATAGATGAACAGTATAAACATGTGATGAGGATAAAGTGAACTAAATTCAAATTATGCCGGCTAACCAACCAAGAAGCCGATCAAATTAAACAGCCTGCTTTGTGGGTGTTTTTGATGTAACTGAACAAAAATTCATTTAGTACATGAATTCAATCTCACAGGCCATTGTTTTCGTGAGACATACATACCATGAAGATTGACAAATATCGGTGGAATGACATGGCACGTGGCACAACGTTGTCGTCGGAAGCCTCCTTGGGTTTGGATCTTGCTTCTTGTATTGCTGAGATGAACTCTTTGAGGTTACTGTTACTTCCAAATAGGTTGAGAGAGAGGTGTGAGGGAGATTGCTGAACGTTCTCTAGCTAGGCCTTTTTTTTTTTTGATCAATGGCTAGGCCTTTTCGTTTGCCAAATAACTAACCAAGGTGAGTTTTGCACTACATTATTTTTTGGTCTTATATTTTTTTGGGGAAATTTATTGAAATGGTCCCTCTAGTTTCACCCCTGTCTCAATTTCGTCCCTCTATTTTCAATTTCACTCTAACGAACCTTGTAGTTTCAATTTTGGTCGAATTAGATCCAATCGATAACGGACGTTTGTAAAGATGACGGAAATCCCAATTTGGGGGTTTTTTAAGTGGCAAAACTTGACTTTTTGCTCATCCTTCTTCTTCCCCAATTTGTAAGCTTAACCCTATTCATTTCCTTGCCTTGGGTCACTTAAGTAATTTTGACAGATATTTTCCTATTTTTCTAATTTTCCCCATAGCAATCAACATGGAAAATCAAAAATTTTAACAAAACGCTAAAAATAAAGCATAGCGGAAAAAAAAAAAAAAAACTTAATTTAGTCCAAACTCAACCTGAGAATAAGTTAATGTAAAATAAACTCAATTGTCTTGACTGCTTCCCTATCTGTCAGCCGCCACCATCAACCACCTCTCTATTACTACCCCACGAGCAAAATGTGGCCATTTAACATGAAAATCACAATCGATATGGTATGGACTGACTAGAAACAAAATGAAGTGAAGGGGGCCAAGAACTTTGATTCATCTATAACCTGAGGGCGGAAGTTTGTCATCAACTTTACCCTTTGCCATTGTGAATATGTTGAGAGCCTAGAATATCTTTTGAAGGATCAAATGAGCACCATGTTGGGGTTGGAGTGTTAACGTAAATAAAGGGGCGTGCACGTAGGAAGGAGAAAGCTGGAAAGAGAAGTGTTTCAAAATCATCACTAAAGCTATTTTTGCTTCCACTAGTGCGAAGTTTTGTCCAATGCATACTCTGGGACCCCCGCTGAATGGAAAGAATGTTCCTTGGCCCTTTGTTGCCCTTGAAATTCCTTCAGAAAACCTCTCTGGCTTGAAGGATTTGGAATCTTCTCCCCATATTTTAGGATCATGGTGAACTTCCATAATCGGCACAAAAATCTCCACTCCAGCGGGTAGAACAAGTCCTCCTAGCTTTGTCTTTTTATGTATGACACGACTAAGAGCTGGACCTGGTGGGTATAACCGCATAACTTCATGTAGAATCATGGTTACCTGCATATATATATAAAGCAAATCATGATCGTTAATTTGTTTAAATTTCCGTTTGGTATTGTTTTCTTCTTTATTTTCCAGAACGTAAAGAAATATGAAGAAACTTTTGAATTTTTAATTTCTTTGTAAACTTATATTTTTTTGTTGCTAAGAAGGTCTACATATATTCGAAAACATTCTTTTTGGGTGTTTCCTGGGCTAAATTTTCTGGGAATTTTTTGTCAAAAATCTTTTGATCACAATTTTGTCAATAAGTGTTTGTGTTTGTCTTTAATAGCAATAGACAAAATCAATACCAAACAGAGGTTGGGTGAAAACTTACTAATCAAGTAAGAGCAACTCCATAATTGGCTTATGCAGAGAAAACTTACAGTTTTGAGCTGGTTTAATGAATCAAAATCTGGTGTGTTGTCTCCAAACACTGCCAAAATCTCTTCTCTTGCTAGGGTTTGCCACTTTTGATTCTTACTCAACAGGACCATCGTCCAAACAAGCAAATCCGCCGTGGTTTCTTGCCCAGCTTGGTAGAACAACTTGCACTCCTCGATCACCTCTTCAGCTGTTAGTTTGACACTCTTTTTGTTTCCTAGTTGTTCTTGATCTATATCTTTCAAATTTGATGTTAGTAGTATGCCTAATAATTCGCTATCTCCATCTCCTCCATTCATGGTTCCTTGTCTTTTGTTGATGATATTGTGCAGAAGAGCTCCCAGTTCGTTATATATTTGTTTCATTCTCTTTTTCGTCTTAGTTGGTAGGAACCTATGAACGAATAAATTTTAAAAAGTGAATATCTACAAAATGTCCAAAATTGAAAGGTTATGCAATACCACAATTATGTGTTTGTGTGTGTGTGTGTGTGATGTACACATGATTCAGACTTACCTGCATCCGGGAATGGAAATTGACTGCAAACGGTGGAGCGCAATATCAGTCTGTTCTTTTAGGAGTTGGAATATCAGTTTTCCTTCTTCATAGTTACTGCCAAATGCTGTTCTTGAAATCACATCCGCTGTCAAATTAGAAAGATATGGCCATACATCTAGCTCATTGGACCCTTCTGTGGAGACTAACACTTCCCATTTGCTTATCATCTCAGAACAGCTCGAGTACATTGCTGGTACCATAAGCTATAACAAAACATCAAAGACGAGGAGAATACCCATCTTACTTAAGTTAGGAATTGAATTAAGTCAGTTTTTTAAGTCTATATATTGTGACAGAATGACTTGTCTCGTAAAGCACAATAAGTCAATTTTGAGTATAAGTCAGGAATTGGAACAAGGCCATTAATCCAATTTCATGAAAGGCAAGTAGCTAATCTTTGCTCTGCCGAACCGGTAACTATTAGGCTCTATTTAACTGTTTGATAGGTATATAGATACGTCGATAATCTATTATATGTATTCGACTAGGATGAGTATCAATACATAACACACCGCCCTATATTTTGTATATATACATGTATATATACATATCATGTTGTGTAGGACCACTTATCGAAGGAGGGAAAGCGGCCAGCATTTCTGGTCGAACCTGCCAAACCCAACTAAGAAGAAGCGAACCTGATAGACACACACTACTTAGCCTTTTCCCTCAGGCTATCCACGTATCACAATTGGAAACAGATTGCTAGGTATAAAAACACTGCCCTTTCCAAATTATTTCCCTTGCTTTCTGTATCAATTTCCAAAATACAAAGAAATCAAGATGTGAGATTACCTTCAACTTTTCTAGTTGGAAAGCCGGATTAACAAGCTTTCTGTGCTTAGCCCATTTCTCACCCTCGTGAACCACAATCCCTGTCAGTAGTGATTTGACCATGGCTGGCTTTTGAAAGACTTCATAGTTAGACAAGATCTCCTTTATCAGTTTGGGATCTGTTATGTTTAATCTTGGTGTTGGCCCCAACCAAGTAAAGTAATTCATCCCTGAAGATTTTGAAGTCATGGTGGAATAGTACAACCAACATGTGTGAACATAAAATGACCTGAATTCAAATATAACCGACCAAGAAGCCCACCAAATTAAAAAGCCTACTTAGTGGGTGTTTTTGTGGTAACAAAAGATTGTTGCAGAGCAGAAGCCAAAAAAATTGTTCTAAAAATTAGTATGTTGATATTTTATCAATGAACAGAGTTCTTTTTTTGGGTACTTTGTTCTTGAGCTTTAACACTGATAACCAATAACAAGGTAAGCCTCCAACCAAACACAACTTTACCTGTAGTTGAATCCAATCTCAGGGGCCGTGGTTTTCATGAAATATACATACCATGAAGATTGACAAAATATCGGTGGAACGACATGGCACGTGTCACGCCCTCGATTTTCAACATAAATAATCAAACATTTACTTTTCAGGACATTACAGAAATCCACCTCACAACTTCCCAAAAAAAAACTAACTCACATTGTCAATTCCATTGTACAAGGTCAAGA
>JAXBDA010006382.1:0-20976 GCA_036023075.1 Gaultheria prostrata
CACTTTTCGGAAAAGTGGGGAGATGTTGGCTGGAGGAACACAAAGGCCATTTGAATTTCAAACAAAACTGGCAAAGTTTTGCCCCAGCTTTCCAAAACAAAACTGAGTACCCTAACCGAACAGAGCCGTTATAATTGGGAAGTAATTTTTGAGGATCGTATGAAATAACATTTTTTTTTATCATACCATTAAACATAAAAAAAAAAAACCCCACAACAACAACAACATATGAATCTGTTAAAAAAAAATGAAAAAAAAAACAGCAGCATATGAACACTCCAATTTTACAAACTGTATTCATAAGTAGGGGAAATCGATCATCTACATCAGGAAACTTAGAATCGAAGAGAGAGGTCGATCATCTACTCCAAATTTACAAACTGTATTCATAAGTAGGGGAAATCAATCATCTACGCCAGGATACTTAGAATCTACATCGAAGAGAGAAATCGATCATCAATTGAGGGTAGACACAGCCTTAGTCAATTAGTCGTCATCATCATCTACACAGATCTGTAAGAAAATCGACCAAAAAGGGGAGAGAAAAAAATGGCAAGGGTCAAGTTACAAACTGTAACCAGGAAACTTAGAATCGAAAAAAATGAAATCAAAACAACGCATAAATCAGAAGAGTAAAGGAGATCAACGAAGTACCTGCTTTGATCCGAGGGGAAATCGATCTTCACCGCTACAGTGGAACGAGGGAGAGAGCTGGGCTTTGGTGGTAGAGAGAGAGAGAGAGAGGCGGCTAAATCTGTAGAAGAAGAGCGGTCGATGTATTCTACCTAGGGCGAAAAACATTTTAATGGCATATTTGTAAATATGGGCTCCTCGTGGACGCGCGTTTATGTATCCGGGATTACTAATCCCACCCCTTGGTATTATATTGTACTCAGCCGCCTACCATTATTTCTATCCCGGATTATTAATCCCAATGCATTTTTTGGGAATCAAACAAGGGAAAACGTGGGATTAGGCGCGCATAGTCCAATCCCATGCGCCTAATTCCTGAATCAAACGAGACCTAATTAACTTCCCCGCTAACGTATATCGTTATAACTAGGAAAAAAAAACCTTCCTTATTCCGGGTAAATTATACATTTTTTTTTTAACAGAGGTAAATTATACATTTGGTTCAAGAGGTTTTGTAATCTTTTGGGTAATCTTTCATTTTGGTCCTTACAAGTTCAATTTCATTCATTTAATGTTGCAGTTTGTCTGAAGTTACCAATCAGCGAAGAGACGGTCCAGTTGAACCAATCAGCTGTCATCGAGGTGTCATTTAAATGACGTGGCATCATATAATTGGCGCCCTCTGCTAACCTTTGTTTCTCAGCGCATCTTTGGTTTCTGGATTTAGGACAAAATTACGAGTCCAAAATTGGAGTAATTTTAGAGGAGGGAGAAGAAGAATGGCGAGGATGAGCTTCAGCCGTGCATCGAAGGCTGCTTCGGTGTTGATTCTATTGGTTCTTTCTTCAGCAGGTGAATTGATCTCATCATTTCTTTGTGTCGTGTTTTTGTTTTGTTTGATTTGCGATTGAGCTTTTTTTTTTGATCTGCTGAGAGCATCTCCTGAAAATTTGAATAAAACCCCCCAAAATCTACTACACTGCTTTGCTCAAACCTATCCCAAATTTATAACAATGTCATTAACGAAGCCTTTACTCAAATTTGTGCTTAGATTTGTGTTTTGAAGGGGTAGAAATGCCCGTGTTCTGAATCAAAAGTATTTTTGGTGAATAGCTTGTATAGTTGGAACAAGCCTTCACTTGACCAATTTTTGGATTGGTTTTGTCTTTTATATTCTCAGTATACAGGCCTTTTTGTCGGTGGCTTCTATTGTATACGGGTAGCATCCTTTTCTTTAATATAATTATTTACTTATAAAAAAAAGAAAAAAAAGATTTGGGTTTGGGCATTGAGGTGTTTCCTACAAAATGAAGCTACGTACTCAAATTTTTACCCTAATATACGTAAAAGGACGAGTAAGGGTTGTTTATCCCTGAGATCTAATTTGGATATTTACGGTATCATTCGAGCAAATAATTATACTAACAAACACTACCGTTTTTTTTTTACCAGTTTTGGCAAAGAAGTCGAAGGATGTTACTGAGTTACAGATCGGTGTAAAGGTAAATTCTTTCTATTCTCTTCTTACAAATGTATAAGAATTTTTAGATTCTGATTGCATTTGATCTCTTATGTTCATCTATGTTTCACTGGGTCTATTGGGGTTCAACTTTCTTTATTCTCATCGAATTTCTCTCAATAATTAGGCTGAAGTATGCATTTCTTTTTGGGGACTCTTATATGGTGAGATTGTATCAGTGTTTTTGTTCTGTCAAAAGTCCAAGCAAGGTAGAAGTGTTTGTTATCTCGGATTGATCTATTAAGATTAGGAATTATGGATTGACGAGCTGTGGTAAAGTTTTTGTTCGAAGTTGGACCTGGTTTTACATTGTCGAGCTCCATTTGTAGTTGGACTGGTATTGAGCTGATTAGTGACAGTTTAGTGTTTTAAAAATAGGTGTAAAGTTGAATTTATTCTGCCTCGGTAATTCTTGGAGGTGCGTTCGATTAGTCCTTGTTTGCAAGTGAAGTTAAGGCTACTGTTGGAACGCTTCATAGGTTTGGGGATTCAACATGTTTTGTTGGATAATTTTAAGTTTTGGACTGGGTTGTTTGTCCTAGGATATTCTGTTATACTCTAGCTGTCTAGCAGTGAAGCATTTACGTACAGGAATCCATAGAAATCCAAGTGGGTTTTAGAGCCCTTTGTGCGCAATTACCCGTCAAGCATCAAGAACATATATAAAGTTGCACAAACGTTCTATCTCGTGAAGATGTAACGGTGTTAGCTCAAGACACAAACAAGAATGGCCATTATGATGAATTCCCTTTTTATGGGTCAGTGCATTGATGTGGTATCGCTGTGAATTCAATGGAGCTAAGTTCTGCTAGTTTCTTTTCTGTCAGATATATGACCGGATTGGGCAGTTGTTAGCAAATTAACAAGTTACTTTTGGAGCAAGAATGACAATAACAGAGGATTACACCCATTCATTTACAACTGACAAATTCTCTAAACATTTATACTTCGATACAAAGTGGGGATGAGATTGTAGGATTCTTCTGGTTGAAGCTTCAAGTTCCCTGGAAATCTACCTAGTTAACAGAAAAGATAAGCAAACTGAGATGTGTAATGTGTTTCTGGTACTAAAAGAGTTGGAATAGATAAGAGTTATCCCTTAATAGAAGTCTAGGAGTTCATAAGCCTATGTTAAGCAACGACACTTATCATATCAAGTTACAATTAAAATAATGAAGGCAATAGATAGGCAATGATGATGAGCTAAATAATATTGTTATGGAAGTGCATTGAATTTGGCAACCTCCATCACCATCAGTCATGCCGTCCGTGCGGTCTGTCAAGCTTGGCATGCCGCAGTCTCAATGTCTTCCATCCTGATGGCCAGACGTGGAAACTACACGTTTTAAGTTGGTTTGGCTTATTTTTTTGCTGGCTATTATATAAAAGAACCTTGGGGAGTCCTAGGGTTAGATCATTGGGTTTAATATTATGGTTTTGAGTTTATGGGTTCCACTAGGGTTTGTTCCCCTTTGGGTTCCACCAGAGTTTTGTCCCAAATATTGGGTACAGATGTGAGAGTAACGGATCTAGCCAGCCCTTTCTAATCTCTCCTTTTTCATAGTGAATCCTATCTTGCTCTTCGCCCGTGGATTACATTTAAGATTATGCTTATGCGGATCACTAGAATCTTTCGCGTCCTTGTTTCATTGCTTGTTGGTTCATTTTTTCACAAGAAAAAAAAAAAAAAACTAAGTTACCTTTTTATTTATTTATAGTTTTCTGTATGCTTCTTGCTTACTTGGCTTTTGGATCTTCCTCCTGTTCTTGCAGTATAAGCCATTATCTTGTGATATTCAGGCACATAAAGGTGACAGAATCAAAGTACACTATCGGGTGAGAAAAGACTGCAACTTGTTCTCTATGCCTCTACTGTTTTTTTCTTCTTTTCTTGTGCTTAATTTAGGGGTGATGTATTTTCTCTGAGACAAAGTTGTTTCCTGCAGTCATGTTTAATCATTTTTTATATGCACAATATCATGGTCAATAAGGAGGTCAAATTCTTAATCTCTGCAGCTAATCGGCATTTTGATAGATAATCTACGGCCTTGAATTCAAGACTCTCAGCAGTTGAAAGTGATATAATGCAGTTTCTTTTGCTAGCATTTGAATTTGACATCCTCTTGTACCCTGTTTCAGTGTCTGTTGAACACCATAACTATGAAGCAATGTGCACTTCTTATCTCCCTATTCTTAGTGGTTGAATGTTCACATTGAAAATAACTCTACTAGCTGGGAGGATGTTTACTCTTGCTAAGTATAGCATCATCTTGGACCTCTATGCGTGAGCCTATTGCTAATGTTGCTTAACTTTGCAGGGAAAACTCACAGATGGAACTGTTTTTGATTCCAGCTTTGAAAGGGGTGACCCAATTGAATTTGAACTTGGTAGCGGTCAGGTGATTAAAGGTATGTGGTAGTTTTAATAGCCACTTACTTTTTTTGGAGAAGTCCAGCTATTTCCTTGACAATGAACATCTTCCTTCTTGTGTTTAAAAATGAACCTTGAATTGTGTAACAAGTTTACAACAGCCAGGAAGGTTAGCATACTAGCATTTAGGGAGAGACAAATATATGGCAAACGTGTATGATTATCGAAATAGATTGGACACATGAAATGGTCTCAGAGCAAATAAGACGTCTGAAGATCCTTCCTTGGATCTGCCTGCTCAAATGAACTCTTCAGCAACTGAAGTTCTTTTTTGCTACAGCATGAAAGCAGAAAGTTTTTGTTACACACGATCATGAATTCTGAGCGACGATGTTGCAATATTCGATCCCAACAACCGGAAGAAATGTTAAGAGACAAGAGCGGCCTTTGAAATTTGAGGTTTAAAATAAAGCAGAAAAGGGTTACTGGACATAAGTACTCCAGTTTTCATTGTGCGATTTGAAAATGATTCTGTCTGTAAAGAGACAAGAGCGGCCTTTGAAATTTGAGGTCTAAAATAAAGCAGAAAAGGGTTACTGGACATAAGTAATTCTCCAGTTTTCATTGTGTGATTTGAAAATTATTGTGTTTGTATGATGTGTTTTGTTACAATAATGCAATGAAGTTATGCTCTTGTAGCATCATAGCTGTGCACTGTATATGCGTTTATTGGGTCTTATACATTTGCTAAGGAATCAAAGCATTTTGTGGATCCAACCTTGTGTAAGGAAAGCATTAAATGGCTCTAAAGAACATAAGCCTTACTTGCAGGATGGGATCAAGGAATATTGGGAATGTGCGTAGGGGAGAAACGGAAGTTGAAAATACCTGCAAAATATGGTTATGGAGACCAGGGGTCACCACCCAAAATCCCAGGTAATACTTGATTAGATGTTCTATTTTTCTTGCATTGCATACCTCTTGTCAAAGTGGGTATAATATCGTGTTATAGATGCAGGAAATATGGCCTAAGAAAACCCCATAAACTTTTTTACGCCTAAGATTTCTTTTCGGGTTGTCCTGGATCTCATAAGGTCCACTCCAAATTTTTAGTATCTCCTTTAGTGTCTTCCTTCCTTTCTTGGCCTAGACTATGAGCCCAGAAGAAATGCTTTGATATTGTTGGTAAGAAAGTGGCTGGATAACTTGCTTTTTGAACAAGGTTCAGGAAAGCCACTTCCTGATTCAATACTTGTAGATTAATTTGAGCAAGATTCAAAAGTTCCTATGGTGCCTTTTGGGGCTTATTTCATTTTAGCTTCTGATACTTACGCTGAGTGAAATTGGGGTAATCTATTCTCATCAAAATCTTAATTACGGCCTATTGATTTCACGGTAGCCAACGTATTTAGGACATCTCCAATCCAAAATCCTCTATATCTCCATTTTAGAGGATGAAATTAATATTTTTTAATCAACAAGTGAATATTGAAGACTTTACTATTCACACAAGCTCCAATCACAACTCTCTATTTCTCTATATTCATCCTGTATTTCAAATACTTTATCACTTTTCCTCTCATTCAAAATCTAATACTTTTTGCATTTTATATTCAAAAAGAGGTTTTGGAGGATCCTCCATTTCTTTTTTCCATCCTCTATATATGGAGGGTGAAACTCAATCCTCCCAAATGGAGGAAAATATGGAGGGTGGAAGTGGTGGCCGGATTGCGCCACCTTTTTTTTCTTCCAAATGGAGGAATGGAGGAAAATATGGAGATATGAAGGGTGGGTAGGAGATGCCCTTGGACTTTACAGTGGCTTATATTTGTCTATTTACTCTGTTGAAATCTTGCAACCTCATTTGAAATACATAGTCACTTCATCTAATTGTCAATGGACAAGTGAAGTATGTGATGGTCAACCATCGAGGACTTTGAACTTGAGTTTGCAGCATTAAAATAAGTGGGATGTAAAAAAAAGTTGATTTAAACCAAATTTGCAGGTGGCTTTTACTTCCATCTATTTAACTCCACATTATTTGGATCAAAAGTATTAAATGATTACATTGACCATTTGCAGGTGGTGCAACACTTATCTTCGACACTGAGCTTGTGGCTGTTAATGGGAAAACAGCCGGTGGGAAAACAGATGATGGTGAGCTATAATCAAAGAAATCTCAAGTTGAGGTTCGTTCCCAGCTGTTGGATTTTGCATGATTCAGTAGATTGGAATGGTCTTGGACAATGTCGACTAGATTTCCTGTTTTATTCTGTTCCCCTGATGCATTGGAAAATTATATTTCTAATCATTATACTTTTTTAACGAGGATTTTTTCTTGTCCTTGCGCCGTTAGGGGTAGTGTGCAAAATGTGTTTAAGTTTCTCCTTCCTTGGTTCTGTAGCTTTTACCCTGTTATGGCTGAAAGGCTAGAATAACTGATTGACTTGAGATTTTCACTAAAAATTAAATTGTTGGTGCTTCAAGTTAGCCAATTGTTGGGCACTTGAACTATTGAATTATTGTCATTTGCCTGTTGAAAGAAGTCGAGAACCATGCCTGTATCTTGTGCAGTGCATTCGATAGCACTAAATTAAGGGACTCCTAGGCCTAAATTGTTTTCCGGTACTTTTCTGTTTTGGACTTTTGTTATATTTGCATTTAATTTTTTAGATTGATTATTGCTCTTTCGACTGGAGAAATCTTACAAGTAAAAATTATGATCCGAAAACAAGAAAACAGTTCACCTAGGACGTAGAAGAGTTACCGTATAGTTTCCCGGGCTTTCTCCCTTCTCTACCAGATGAAATAGATATTAATTCAATTCAAGCGGGCTTGGCTTGACCGTGTGTTCTCAGTTCTCTCCTGGTCCTGTCGGAGGCGAAAACTGGCAAAGTTCTTTATTCAGGGTGTTCACTGTTCATAGAAAAGAAGGCGTCCCAACAAGTGGCAGATTTGGATGGAGTCTTGTTCACTTTCTTATCAAGATGAATGACTACTTCAAAAACTAATGATACTATCTGTAAGAAAAATCCCGTTTGGATGGAGACACAGTTGGGCGGATGAGGTTGGACCCGGATCAGTCATCTTGGACCTTCAAGTGATCCATGCTTTTGGAAGGGAAATTAGGTATCTGGACTATTTAATCCGCCCGTGCCTCTCTTAATTATGGACAGGGTAGGCCTTGTCCATATTTTTATCCGGCCGGATGAGCCTCTCAAATCCGGGCCAATCCACCCAAGACCCTCTAATTCCCTCTAATTTATCCTTATCCCCCAATGCTTTTTATCATTTGAGGAATGATTTGATAAAATCTGGGCTAAAATCACTTGCTAGCTTTTAGTATCATTTAAAGATTGATTTTGATAAAATCTAGGCTAAAATCTGATTTTATCTATTGGCAAACTCATCACAACCAAAATTTTCCATTTACTTTTTTTGTATTGGTCTGTCATGAGAAGAATAAAAAAAGTAAAAAATTATGATTCAAGCTCAAATTGTTTTGAATAAAGACAAAAATAAGTAAAAAAGATATAGGTTTTTGAACTTATTTTTGGTTTTATTCAAAAATTGAGAGTTCTAATCATAATTTTTTATTTTTTTAATTCCTCTCATCGAGATGAACCAATAATATACAAAATTCTGATGCAAAATTAACAAATAGGAAAAAAATTCAAATAAGGACGAAAAAATAAGTCAAAGTGACTTTTTTTTTTAACAGGATGACTTTTTTTTGAACAGGAGACAAGATCTATGTCAATTAAAACTGGGAAATCAGATCAAAGTTACAGATAGGGGAAGAGAGGGAGGGGCGTTGAACACCCAATCTGGGGGAAACCAGAGTTATTACATCAAAACTAACAAATGGCAAAAAAATCTAATGCAAAACTTACAAGCGGGGAAAAAAAATTCAAATAAAGAGATGAAAAAATAAGTCAAAGTGGTTTTTTTTTTTTTTAAACAGAAGACAAGATCTATATCAATTAAATTCCAACTGGGAAATCAGAATTACAGAGGCAGTGGGTTGCAACCTAATGTGCAGCTTCATTACAACATCTAGGAATCCAAACAAAGGAAAACCGAAAAGAAGAAATTAACCCACGAACGCAAAGGATGACAGACCCACTCATGATCTACTAAAGGGGAGTAGCTTGTTTTTATCGATCGAGAACAAGTTCCCACATTACAAGCAGACTGAATAATACTCCCTCCGTCCCTTTTTAAATGTGTACAATGGGAATACATGCATTTTCAAACCCCTAAAAAATGTATTTTTCTATACAATTTTATGTCTTTCTTTACACCAAATTAAAGTGCTCAGAGTACTTTAATTTGGTGCAAAAAAATTTCAAAATTTTTGAGTAGAAATACTTTTTTTTACGTCCTAAAAAATACACGTTTCCCAAAGCACACATTTAAAAAGGGACAGAGGGAGTAATAAAATGCACGTATTCGGGGCGGGACAGGTTGAATAGTCATCCTTACTCAGAAACCATCTCATTCCAATCACTATGCTTTCAAGAGCTTTTAGATGTAAATAAAGCGACTTAAATGTATTACTATTAACCTTTTTGGTAGCACATTTATTTTCTGTTTCTTGATTTTAGAGAACACGGGAAAAGAAAACTTGGAGATCAGATTTTAGTAATGAAGAGATCACCAAAAAGATTTTTCCCCATTCTCGTTACTTTATTACTAGATGAAAGTAAATTAAAACATTATTCAACCAGTGGGTCCTTTAATATGAATGATACATAAAAATTCCAAATCCATGCTAAAAAATAGCAACAAATAGGGTATCTGATCTGTTAATCTGAGACACAGCAAAATCTTCATTGAACAAAGGTCCAAGTAAACGACATAAAATTATAATCGCATAAAGACTAAAAGTTTCTGCCATACCATGATCACCGGTAAGAGCTCGTTTGAATGGTGTATATAGAAGCCGGATTACTCATCGATTCCAGGCCCACGTTTATCCTGTGATTTGGGAACCCAAATTGTCACCTGGATTACTCATCCGGCCACCCTCCCTCATCCGGAAAACGATGGCATACCATGGTTTTAGAAACCTACTAACCCCGACTCAAGATCTCCTTGAGTACAATTTCGAATTATGAGTCCAGAAACAAATAATTTCTTATTTTTTCAATCAATACTAGGCATAACCAGACTCGTATACGAGTCCTCTCATTGGTCGAAAACCACTGGGGGGCCAAAACAGTTGTCACTCACTACTTTCCTATATTTGATGACAGGAAAATACCTTCCGAGGAGTTGAAACATGGAAAACAAGAGCAACAAAAGTGATCCTACACGATAACGCAAAATTAAGCTGAGCGTCACAAATTAACACAAGTGGAGTAAGTAAGGAGTCGACTCAAACGGTGCTTAACAGGTCAATAAAATTCTAGCAATAACAAAGAAAACATGCTAGCAAACATATAACAGGAAAATAGAACAAAACATCTAATGACAATGCCAAAAGTGCAGTAGCCCAAAATAAGTTCAGTATACAAAGCACACGCTGATTCTCTTCAACTGTCATCTTCAAGAGCGGCTTCTTTGACATCAACAGCAAAGCTATATTCCTGGTCACAACCCATGTAAGAATCGCACATAAAGTAGAGGGTGTAGTTCGTCTTTCCACCTTCTCCAGGAGCAGCGAAATCAAGCTTGACTTTGGCTTTCCTCTGCAACGAAACTTTTTTGATGGCAAGCAACTTGTTACATATGGTATCACCAACAAGTAGCCACCATTCTTCTTCTTTGGTTTTGGGATACCTAGGGGCATCAACAGGCCCCACCTCTGTCTTGCCCTCGAGATCCCTTTCAAGAGTAACCTGTAAACTGACATCCTCCCCAGCCCTTACATTGTCACCATCAATCACGTTATATGTCAGATCAATATTTGGGAAACGGTTACAAGACCGTGCAATATCCATCAACTGTGAATCTGGCATTTGCAACAGCTCTCGCCTTTCATCATCCTCCATCTCTGCCAAATCAAACACAGTCTCTATACTCTTCCCAGGGTTCTCTTGGCATTTCTTAGCCAATTCTTTCGTGAAATGCGGAAGTTGCAAAAGCATAGAATCCCTCTCCCACATGCCCCGTGTCACCATCTGACTAACTTCCATAGCGAGAAGTGCTAGACTAAGCCACCCGTTGCTGGAAATAACGTCAACAATAGCTTGGAGCAGTCTACCGGCAGAAAGGAGCACCTCTCGCTGATCAGAAGCTAGATTCCCACCAACGACATGCCTCGAGAAATAGAAGAGCATTAGTCTTCACATGGGGGTCCGTGCATTTGGGATTATCGAAGGCAAACCTTTGGTGATTAATCAGATTCCGAATCAACTCTTCTTCTCCAGGACGTATTGGCAGTAGCGCATACTCTGTAGCAGAAGCCAAAATCTCTAGAAGACCCTTCATCATTGTTTTGGCGGACAACGATGAACTAAAACGTTCTATTGTGGTGTAACTGAGATAGTAGTATGATGCTATCATGCCAAGGTTCGAAGGAGAGAGCTCCACATCATCCTCAATAGCACACATTTGCTCGCTTCCAAATTGTTGATTGTGTTCTCGACAAGCTCTGAAAGGTGCTCAGAGAGATGCCTGTGGCTAACTCCCTGAAGATTGTAGTAGTTTGGATTCTGAGTAAGCCTCCTATACATAAATGTCCAAGTCAGATAGTCCACAGCATCCTGCTTGTTCTTAATGACTCCAACAGCAATCTCAGCATTTAAATTATCATGCAGGAAATGGTGTAACTGGCTTTCAACTGGGAATGCTTCGTACAAGAACTTCTTGTAGTATTCTTTACGTGGTGAGTGGCAAAGGATGAAACTCTTGCCGGAGTTATCCACAAGAGGTCGACTGGCATGACCCATCATCTGTAACAGATCTGTGACTGGGTAATCAGTATGAGCATTTTTCGGCCCATCATAATACTGTGTTCCCATAGCTACCACCAAGTGTGCTGACAGCGGCACTCCCCAACACATTGAACTGCTCATTACACAAACTTGGATCCATCCAGTTTCAAAGAGCGTCTTGACAATGTCTTGGTCTGTACTAGTCAAACCCTCATGCAAATAGCCCACACCATATCGTATTGTCTCACTCAACATTGGTTCCTTAATCCTGGAAAGGTAAGGTTCCAGCTCTTCTGCAGACTGCAGTAAGAACATTGGCTTTTCACCATTGTCAACACGTGAGTACATCATCAGGTCAACAGCAGTATATCTCGCATGCTTCCTCTTAGGAACAAACACAATGGCAGGTTTCCCAATCTTGGCATGTTGGACAATTGCAGTATAAGTTGGCTTAGTCATTGCTTGCATCCTTGCTTCAAAATTGGCTATATCAATGCCCTGAATGTGTATTTCGAAGGGTACGGGACGGACACCGGGAGGAAAATTGAAAAGGCCATGAGAGGTGGCCCCAATCCATCCACCCAGATCCTCGGGATTTGCAAGGGAAGTAGAAAGGGCCACAATACGAATCTTGTTCTCCGCCAGGCTTGCTATATACCTCATCCTAGACACAATAACCTCCAGAATAGGGCCGCCTTGACCACCAATCAAATGGAGTTCATCAATGATGAATAGAGTAACCTGCTGAATGTGCTTCCGCTGTTTCCAGCGACGCGATAAAGCATCCCACTTCTCAGGAGTACTCACTATTAGTTGACCTTTCTCGAGCAGTTTTAGATCTGTTGCTGTTTCCCCGGTTAATTCAACCACTTTCATCCCTAGACCCTCCCCAAACTTCTTCTTCCATTCATTATACCGCTCCTTAGCAAGAGCTTCGATAGGAGCTACGTAAACAGCACGCATCAAGCTCTCAGGCCCCTTCTGATGATTCCTCAATATAGCAAACTCTGCGCATATTGTTTTCCCGCTCCCAGTTGGTGCCACAACTAAGACATTGTCATCCGTGTTGTACAAGACAGTGAAAACCTGAGTTTGGACAGGATTGAAGTGCTTAAATTCATGATAAAGAGCTTCATATGATGGATTTCTCAAAGCAATCACAGGCAACGGCTGCAGGTCCAATAACTCAGTCGGCGGAGGATACTTTTCTGGCAGAATAAGGTACCTGAAAGAAACAGGCAAAACAGACTGCGACCCAAGCCATCTATCTGACACAACACGAATGGAATATTGAGGCAGCAGAGGTTCATTGATTGGAACTGTGAAATTCAATGTGTGATCCTCGTCGATATACTGCTTTTTCAACAAGAAATATTCATGATGGAGGATACATTCCCCGTCATTATCCTCAACAATGACCCAAAATGGTTCCACAAACCTATGAACCTTGTCCTCCCACTGAAAGTCCGGAGTGATTGTCAGCTCAACCCCCAACACAGTGCGAGTAATTGGTTGGACATGAGCGGGCAAGTTCAGCTTTGGGAACTGGTGTACAAAGTTATGAAGTTTTCTTCCCATCTTAGGGAAACGAATAAGCTCTCCTAACTCTTGAGAAGAGAGATCATAATACCTTTGCCAGGCGATATCTTTCTTCTCCAGCTTCATCAAAATTTCATTTGGAATCCCATGGAATTGCCTAAGTGGCGTTTGAACACTCCACATCCTCTTGCTAACCACTTTGGACAAGTTCATAGCCTTCTCAGCTAATTGCGCCCATCCTCTTTTCAAGACAATCTCGAAAAGCGCTCGCATGAGTCGTCCAGCACTCTGCGTTATGTAGACCATATCAGACGTCAAAGATAGCCCTTCAAGCTTTAGCTGTGAAATATAGGCTTGAAGCAGCACATTAATCTTCGCACTAGGCTCTTCCAGGCTTTCCTTGATTGGAATAGGAACACGATCCAACAGCTTCGCTAGTTCCATCTTCTCATCTTGTCTCACTGTTACATACTTGAACTCTTCACTGACTGAGAACAACCGACAAAGCTCAATATCACCCATTGTTGGCTTCAAATGCTCATTATATGTGGATACTGTTCCATGAGTAATATAATAGTAGCTAGCAATGCGACCCAAGTCGGTGATCTGAAAATATCCACTTTTCCTATCATACTTGACAAGGTTATTTTTGTCCAAAACGGTTGCTGCAGAATGAATAAGATCAGCTCTGCGCTCCTCCAATAATATGTCTCTTGTCAAAGCATCAGGTGCCAAACCATAAAGAGTAGGATTTCGTAGCATTCGAACATATAGATAAGTATAACTGAGCCAATTGCATGCTTCCCTGGCATTTTGAACAGTTCCAAGAACAATCTCTGCATTTAACTGGTCAGCCAATTTAGACACGAACTGACTTTCGATAGGAAGTTGTTGGTTCATTAAAGAGAGATAATATTGGAGTTCACTATGGCCAGTTATAATTATTCCTTCTCCATAAGAATCATATTGAGGCCGCCCTGCACGCCCCAACATCTGCATAACATCCAGAGGGCTCAACTCAGTCCACGCACCCTTTTCAGGATTGTAAATCTGGGTACCTTTGATGATCACAGTGTGAGCAGGCAAATTGACACCCCAAGCTAGAGTTGCTGTGGAGACCAGCACTTGCACATGCCCCTCACGAAAATGATCCTCGACAAGGGTGCGATCAGCCCTAGCCATACCTGCATGATGAATTGCAAAGCCATATGGAAGTAGATCTTTAAGATCATTGCTCTTTACCTGCTCTGTCATGCTATGAAGTATTTCGCGGGTCACACTATCCTCCTTCAAGAATCTTCCAAGAGTGTCATTAGCAAGTGCAGCATCTCGGACTGAACGGGCTGTTTTTGCGGTTTCTTTCCTTGAGTGGACAAAAATAAGAACCTGATGCTTTCCTGCAATATCGATGACCTTTTCATAACAAACATCATTCATCAACTGGAATCTCTGCAAAGGCTTCTTGACTGTGATCCCGATATACTGTTGAGCAAGAGGACAAGGTCTGTAGCTATTGTAAAAATGGAAGAGTCCTTTGTTCAAATCAACACGCAGAAACAATGCCACGTCCTCATAGTTAGGTAGTGTGGCAGACAAGCCAACCAAACGAATATGCTCTTTCGTGGTTTCAATCTGCCTAATGGTTCTTGCAACAATACTTTCCAGAACAGGTCCTCTGTTATCATGCAGAAGATGAATCTCGTCAACGATAAGAAGTTTAACAAGCTGTGTATACGTACGATCTCCTGATTGTCGGGTTATGATGTCCCACTTCTCTGGAGTAGTGACAATAATCTGGGTTTCTTCAATTTGTTGGCGAGTAAGGGTCTGGTCTCCACTTAGCTCCTTCACCTTGACATCATATTGCTGCAGACGGTTAGACAGATTGCCAACCACTTCAGCAACAAGTGCTTTCATCGGTGCCACATATACAATCTTGTACTTGGTATGACCTATACCTAGTGCCCTAAGGCCATTTGGTTGGGGTGTCACTGGCCTAAAGCTCGCTACATGGGTCAATTAGAAAGCTTAAGGAACCTAGGCATTGCACGACCACATGTTGAGAATTGGACTTTGTTAAGGAGGTTCTTTGTTTAAAAAAATAAAAAAAATAAAATAAACATAAAAATAAAAAATGCTTGGGAGGCAGGTGGAAATTCACTCAGTATTTGTTGAGGGGGAGTTTGGCTCATTGACAAATCCAAAAATTGCTTGGTTTGACTTCTCGAGGTGAGTTTATCCAGACAATCCGTGAATACATGAGAAATGACAATTTTTTTTTGGTTGAGTTGAACTGCATATAACCTGACGTGTCACACACACTCATTTTTGTCATCAATTCGTGACTTGTGATACATCTGGATTCTTTATATCTACTTGCTATACGAATTTAGGCTGTGTCCATGCATTATATTCTTTGAGTATGTTCATTGAATTCCATAACCATGAGCCTGCATCACATGTGACTGTTCATGAGTAACATATATATCTATAATGTTTTTGGTGTTTATGGAGTATATAAATTCTTGTTTTCATTCAAAAATATATATATAAATGAACATAACTAAATTGAGTTTTTTTAATTTCATTTCATTTTTGTTAGTATGCTCCTTGTCGTCTCTTGTTTTCGCCCTAGTGCCCAAAATTCCGCTCGAGACTATCTAGATTCATCTCTCCTCCTGGTTGTATTCCGCTTGAGCAACAGAGTCGGCGTATACTTTCATGAATCACATGAGTTATGGTGTTAGTCTATCATCTTGGCATCTTGTTTGCTCCCCTACTACGACTCCTTTGTTCTACATCATTCTTATGGATGCAATTGTTAGTTTATGGAATCTAGTATTGGTTTATGCGTTACTCTCTTAGTTACCATCATCTTTCCTGCATAACTAAAGTTGTTTCCTTTTGGTTTAGTTCCTATATGCTTTACATTGTATTTTGTTTTTATTAAGGCACTGTGCTTAGTCGCCTCATTTGCGATTGTTTTCTGACTATGCTTCTCAATTGCTAGTGATATTGTGATTGTCCCTTTGTCCTTCTGTGACAAAAAGGGGGAGAAGTATTATGCTAATGTTGACTGTCTGTGAGTTTCTTTGTGGTGGTGCAGATTTTCCAGGTTATCACTCACAGTCATTTGGTTAGGGAAATAGGGTGTCTCTTTTCAAGTGTGTTTTGTCATAGAAGTGTCAAAGGGGGAGATTGTAAGCTCCATCGGCTAAGCTCCCTTATATGGTTGACACGTTTATGACTAAAACACATATCTTTTGTATTTCCCTTTATTGAATTGTACACTTATTTTTAGAGCATCTGTATAGGTATGGCAAAGAATCATTTTGTCTTGTATTATTTTTTGAGTGCGGTAGTCCAATAAGGAAGATTGACAAGATTGTGAAGATTATATATGGGAAGATTTTGTCTTTAAGGAAGAGTGGAAAGATTGACATGATTGTGTGCACATCTTATATGGAATGATCTTACTTCTACATGGGCAGATTGCATTCTGCATAATTGATGATGGAAAGGTCTGCAAAATTGATGATGGAAAGTATTGAAAAAGGCAACAAGATAATTGAAGATGCATTTTGCTAAAGAAGGAACAAAGTCGCTCGAGCGAGTTTGAGGGTCGCTCGAGCATAAGTGACATTTTTCATTTTTTCTATAAATATGAAGACATTAGGGTTCAGAAAGGATATTGAGTACAACCCTTATTTCCTGAGGCGATTATTTACCCTCATAATATTCTCTGAGGGCTGTTGGATCTTGAAGTATTCAGAAATCATGGAATCTCAGTGCTAACTTCATGAGGTCTACTTCATCAACATTCATCTTCAACTAAATACCTTTTCGTGGAGTTCGAAAGGTATTTCTGGAAGGTTTGAGGATTCAAGAATCGGTGATCATGCAAGGGTACGATGTGCGTGGATTCGACAGGTAGTTCTTAGGACTCATGGTGAGGATACACAGTCAGTTGGTAAGAATACTTGTAATCGTACAAAATGTTAGTGCATGATTCCTTCCCGTGATTTTTTCCCATTTAGGGTTTCCACGTAAATCTTGTGTTCCGTGCAATTGTTTTTAATTGTGTGATCGGTTTATCTAGTACAAGCTAATATCTTAATTCTTGCAGTAGTTTGGAAATTTCACCGGTGAACAACAAGTAGCCAATTTTTTTGATTACCGATATGAGATTTTCTCATATCAATATGAGATTTTGTGATCCTCTTTATTGCGTTTTGGTGTTTCAATATTTTTTGTTCTGATTACCGATATGAGTGTTTACTTTAATGAATATGAGATTTTATGGACTTATATGACATTTCGTGACTATCCATATGAATTGCGCACCATATGCCAAAAGGTGAGGTGTGTACAGTAGCAACACCCATTTCAATTTGCTGCACTTCTTTCATTAGAATGGATGTAAAAAGACCCCAACAAAAGCAAAGACCGACCTCTACCCTGAATTCTCAAACGTCTATTTTGCATTTTTTTTTTCTTTTACACTTTTGTCACCTAATTATATAGCTTCTGGGGCCCCTTTTCCATTTTCCACCCTCTTCTTGGCAGCAGAACAAAGCTGAATTTAACAAAAGCAAAGCAATTCCTCTCATCAATCACATTTCCACTATGGTTGAAAGCTCCCTTATTCTCCATATCCGACTAAAAATCAAGCTAATATTTTTGCACACGGGTTCTGGCCAAAGACGAGATGTTAGTTTCGAATATCATTTTAGAACCAAAAGTAAAGACGGAATAGTGAAAGTTTGGGAGTGTAAAAGATACTGTAGGACATTGATGGGAAAAAAAGAGAGCAGGTTTTTTGCTCCAAAAAAAAAAAAAAAAAAGATGCAAAAGGAACCCACAAGCAGGTTACAATGTGTAGTTTAACCCTTTTAGAATGGACGAAGCAGATAACAAAAGGAACCCACAATGAAAATAGATTACTGAAAGTCTTTTTCTTTTTTTTTTTTTTTTTTTGGGAATACCAATTTTTGAACACAATTGTATTCGGGATTGTTCTATATATGCATGTGAGCATATGCACATCGAAAATTTCAAACACAATTATGCCCTGCTTTACACACAAATATTATTCTTCTATCTGTATTATGTAACACCCTTGTACACAAAATTTTTGTATTGTTGATGCTTCGTGCTCCTAGTTACCCCTCACCGCGGTATGTGATTTAGTAATACAAATCACAAGGGGGAAGATGAAATAATTGTCAAGATATGGGTTTATAAAGCCCGTAGCCGAGTTCTTCCAAATCCATACTCATCAATTTGTTGGGGTGCTAGATTAAATTTGGGAGAATTTGGACAAGTGGAGTGTGAATTGGTAATAAAGGAGTGAAAGTTGAAGGCAATTGGAATGCTTTTTTTGATTCACATGAAATGAGTACAACATGGCTCTATTTATAGAACTCCATAGATTCTAGAAAACTCTTGATCTTGCACATGTTTGACATGTGCTTATTATCATCCCATAGTCTAGACTATTCTAGACACATTTAAATATGATACTTTCTTAGACCTTTCTAGACACTCTTGGACTAGATAATTTACTAAACATTTCTAGAAACTTCTAGATATTTTTGCTTAGATAATTTTAATACATATTCTACATAACTCTAGAAGATTACAAATTATTTTTTTAACACTCCTCCTTAATTTGTAATCTTCATGACTTCATGAAATTGAGAGAATTTTTCTGCTGCCACTGCTTTGGTCATAATGTCAGCTAGCTGCTCCTTCGTGTTGACAAATTCAAGCTGAATTTCTCCATTCTGCACCAAGTCTCTGATGAAGTGATGTCGGAGCTCAATGTGCTTTGTCCTGCCGTGAAAAACTGGATTTTTGCTCATTGCTATGGCTGACATATTATCACAGTAGATGATTGTAGGGCCTTCCTCTTTATGCTCCATGTCTGAAAGAATTCGTCTGAGCCATACAGCCTCACATGTTGCATCTGTAGCTGCAATATATTTAGCTTCTGCCGATGACAGAGCAATTGTCTTTTGCTTTTTAGAACTCCAAGCGATAATGTTAGATCCCAAGCAAAATACGTAGCCAGAAGTACTCTTTCGATCATCGATTGATCCGGCCCAATCGCTATCAGTGTAGCCAATAAGCTTGCTGTCATTATTCTTTTGTGTACTTGATGCCGAGTTTCTTCGTTCCTTGAAGATAACGCAGAATCCGTTTTGCTGCAGTATAGTGTAGCTTGCTCGGCTCGTGCATAAATCTGGAAATAAGACTCACAGAATAAACAATGTCAGGCCTTGTATGAGTGAGATAATTGAGCGAACCGACCAATTTTCTGTAGGCCGTAGCATTGATTTTCTCTGCTTCATCATTCAGCTGCAGCTTGTCATTTAGAGAGAGTGGAGTAGAAACTGGCTTGCAATTGCTCATGTGGAATTTCTTCAATAAGTCTTCAAGATATTTTTCTTGTGAGATAAAATTACCTCCTTTGGATTGCCTCACTTGAATGCCGAGAAAATATCTCATAAGCCGAGATCAGTCATCTCGTACTCCCTCATCATGGCCTTTTTAAATTCTTCCAGCATTGCTGTATTGGTGCCTGTGTAGATCAAATCATCGACATATAAGCAGACAATGAGAAAGTCTTGCGTACCTCATTTTTTGACATAGAGTGAGGGTTCACTTCGGCTTCTTTCAAAACCATTTTGACAGAAGTATTTGTCAATGTTGCTATTCCATGCTCGAGGTGCTTGCTTCAAGCCATAGAGTGCCTTCCGAAGTCGGTATACCTTGTCTTCGTTTCCTTTAACAGTGTAGCCTTGCGGTTGCTCCACATAAACTTCTTCCTCTAGCTCGCCATTGAGAAAAGCTGATTTGACGTCGAGTTGATATACTGGAAGCTCGTACTGTGCCGCCAAAGCTAGAACTGTTCTGATCGTCTCCATGAGAGCGACAGGAGCAAAAGTTTCATTGAAATCCACTCCAGGCTGTTGTGAGTAGCCTTTTACCACTAAGCGTGCTTTGTGTTTCTGAATTGATCCATCTTCTTTGTACTTTGTTTTATAGACCCATTTGAGCCCGATTACGTCTTTGTCTTTTGGCAGCTCCACGAGATCCCATGTGTGATTTTTCTCTATAGTTGCAATTTCCTCGTCCATTGCCTTTTTCCATATTTCTTCACTAGCAGCTTCTTCAAAGTTCTGTGGTTCACAAGTGAAGAAGGCAAAATCACACGAGTCATATATGTCCTGTAAGGAGCGTACCTTTCTTGTTGGATTGGGATCCTCCGATGATGAGCTCTCTGGACCATCCCGCGGGCTTTGGTTTGGACTTGGGTCCGGAGCTAAAGTTTCTTGCTCATCTCCTGCATCAAAAGTCTCGAAAAACTTTTGCTTTTGGAAGGAATGGTCCTCCCATTTCCATGCAGCAGCTTCATCAAATATCACGTCTCGAGAAACCACAAATTTATTTGTGTTTGGATTATAGAGACGATATCCCTTGGACTCGTCACTATATCCGATGAAAATATATTTCTCTCCTTTTCCGTCAAATTTTTCCCTTTGTTCTGTGGGAACTAACGCATATGCAATGCATCCAAAAATTTTGAGAAAATGTACCTGTGGCTTCTCTTTATACCATGCCTCGTATGGTGTTTTGTTTTGTACTGCCTTCGTGGGAGATTGGTTGAGGATGAAAACAACAGTATTGACAGCTTCAGCCCAGAATGTGTTAGGGAGACCTTTGGCTTTGAGCATGCTTTGAGCCATCTCTGCAATCGTGCGGTTCTTCCGTTCTGCTACTCCATTTTGCTGAGGAGTTTTCCGGACTGTAAGTTGCCTCTTGATTCCCTTCTCCTTGCAATACTCCAGGAATGAAGTGTAGATGTATTCGCCACCACGATCCGTCCGAAGTGTCTTTATTAGTCTTCCACTTTGTCTCTCCACCAAGGCTTGAAACTTGAGAAATACAGGAAAAGCTTCTGATTTCTTGTCAAGGATGTAAAGCCACATCATCCTTGTATAATCATCAACGAAAAGGAGAAAATATCT